>CAHIKZ030000367.1:0-35000 GCA_903632075.3 Acanthosepion pharaonis | reverse complement strand
GACAAGTAAAAATTAGTAAAATTTTGGGTCTTTTATGAGCTGTGCCCTTACAGTACACTGACAAACGTGGCTCTCAAAGTCTTACGTCCTTTGTATATTAATAAATTATGAAATTTGTTTATATCAAGTGAAAAAAAAAAAAAAAAAAAAAAAAAAAAAAAAAAAAAAAAAAATTTTTTTTTTTTTAAACTTGCATATAATGTCTCCTGATTGAATTTAAAAGGAATTTCACTATTAGAACTGTATTTTAAATATATCTCTTTCAATAATCCTGATTATGCTTGTCCTTACACATGTTAGTTTGCACAACTATTACACCCTGCCAATACTTCATAAATAATGGACTATTCTGTTTTGATTGCGTGGAAAGAGGGGAAAAGACACTACTTGGTTTCAGTGAGAAAATGAAAGCAAAGGAAAATAGAAGTAGTTCAAGGAGAGAGAATCAGATTGAGCCAATAAGAACAGATACTGCATTTTGATCTTAGCCTGAATCCAAGAACAAAGGCAACCACAATGAAATCTATTTTTCAGTTGCACAGTATAGAAACAGAGAAAGGTAAGTGGCCATAATTATTTATTAAATAAAATAACCATCTGCTGAATTATTTTTAAATTATTATCAATAGAAATATTCCTAAGACAGGGATTTGTCTCGAAAGAATGATAGAAAATGTTGAACTATTCTATTTTGATTGCGTAAAAAAGACATGCTACTTGGTTTTAGTGAGAAGATGAATGAATGAAAGAGAAGTATTTAACGTCCGTTTCAGTAAAATGGAAAAAAGTTGCCACTTCCAAATATATTCATCTGTACCCACTTAAAATAACGACCAGCATTCATCATTGTTATTGCAATATTTTGTAAAAATTGTTGATCTGAAACATTTAATGATGCGACCGGGGAATTTCTCCGGATATTTTATTGTCAAAGAACTCGCCATGAGCTTATTTAGTCATTAACTTAAGAATTAAGATTCATCAGAAAATTCAGATAAAATAAAATTAAAAAAAAAAAAAATTTTCATGGGTCTTTCTAATTTAAAGTATTTTAAAAATAAGTTCATCTGATAATGTAGTTTCTCTGAGTGAAGCATTAATTTCAAAGTGTGTGTGTGTGACAAAATAAATTAAAAAATAAAACTAAAAACTCCAATTCACATTAATGATCCAGTTTTTTGGGGGAGAGGGGGAGGAGTTAATTTCATTTTCAAGGTCAACCCCATCTTTGTAGTTATTTTTTTTTTTTTTCCTTTTTTGTTAATATCACTAAACACTAACATGGTATTCTTTTTGTTCTTATTGTTTTGAGAAGAATGCAAACAATAATACCGTTAGTGATTGACTCACTTTGCTTGATCCCATAGAAGTTTAAAGAATTGATGACCAGCTTTGTGTAAATTATACTTTGTGAATGCTACAAAATTCTGCCTTAATAGGTACAAGAAAACATACTCCAAAAAGTACTGTCCAAGGTCCTTGTTGTGTGACTTGACAGACAGTATTTTCGAAATAACAGTACCAAGATGGGGGTGGGGAGAAAAAAAATTTTTTTTTAAAAATCCAACCCCCCTGTAAAAAAAAAAAAAAAAAAAAAAAAACTGCAGATGATTAAGAAGTAAAATTTTTAAAATAAAGAATTTTCAACACTACCACACCAGATATCTGGGCTGGTGATGCTACTGTCACAAACTTTTTTGGTTGCTGCTCGTCTTTGTCCTGTGACTATGCATCTGTCGTGTATATTCCCACATAAGCAGGGCACCACTGACATGGACATTCAAGGAACGAATTACCCCTTGTTGGGGGATTTCCACACACACATCCAACAAGGAAATCAAGCTGGCGGGGATTCCTTCACGTTCATTTCTTAGAAAAAAAAAAAAAAAAAAAAACAAAAAAAAACGTCAGTCAATTATTTGACATTTACAGATTTAAATTTTCATTTTAGTACACATGCACAAAGTAAACCTACAGTTAATAATTTTACTATTGAAATACACTGAAAAAGCTAAATGGGATTGTCAATGGTCAGGAATTATAGCAAGTGGTATTAACAAAATAGAGCCTATATATATATATATATATATATATATATATGATATTTACTAAGCTTAGCAAAAGTCAATGGGGCACAATACAGAAAAATAATATGTAAACAAGTCTTTTAGTATACTAACAGTGACTATGGCAAGCATCCACACATGTACTAATGTAGACCAATTTCATACAGGGCTGGAACAAGCTGGCTTCAAGTGAAAATTGTACATAACAAAAACGGATTTTTTTATGCAACTTTCAATCTGTGACATTATTAATGTGTATTTTATTTTTAAATTTCCATAGTATCTGGTTTGACAATTTGTAAGGCATACTCTTGCCTCTTGAATAAATATTTTGGGTGGAGAGGGGGTGGATCTTTCAGTTTCCAAAATATATTCTTGGGTTCCTAAGAATAATGGGGTAGAGAGTTGGAATTTTTTTTCTCTGTAACAGCCGTGGGGCCTTTTAATAAAAAAGAGTAGGGGATTGGAAAATCATTTAATGGTCTAAAAGTGCCAAATTTAAAAACAGGGTAGACTTATTAAACTCGTGGACATATATATAAAGTTTTATGGTATGCTATAATTATGGAATAAAGTACTCAATATCAGGGATAGAGTATATATAAATATGAAAGTGAACATTGAAGTCAACACTCAAAGGAAACAGACCGTTTCAGGCCTGATGATTGCGTCCAGCATGAAACAGTGTCTTCTCAGTATTGACTTTAATGTTCTCACACATGTGTGTGTGTGTGTGTGTGCTGAAAATATACTTAATTTTTGGACTATTCTAGGGCTTGTCATACTTATAAGCTACATAGTAAAAAAAAAAAAAAAAAGCCATGTCCTTCCAGGACAAACTCAAAATGTACTTTCACAGGTTCCCTTTCTTTATCTGTGAATTACCTTGCATCTTTGTGAAAATTGTTTTTTTATTGACTGATTACCACAGAAAGCTGGAGACTCCATTAACACAGAGATGGGAGGAGACAAATTCATGTTCTTATGAATATCATTAGTGTAAAAGTGAAAGCAACAGACAAACCTAGAATATTAACTTCAGCAAGAGGCTTTGCCAAAAGTAACATGTATACATTTTATACAGCGGAACCTTGGAACTCAAACACTTCTAATATTGTATTTTTTTTGAGAAAAATATACTCCAGATTTTGAACAGAAATGAGGTCAGCCAAATGAATACAAATCAAACTGAGGAAGCCCCGGACATGCAGATGTATCAGTTACCTGTTGTTTTCCATTGACAATGTGCATGTTCACTCTATCAATGTGCGTTTTGCTCCATTTTTATCCAATATTTCCTTCTTATATACACCCTAATGGCTCTAAACAAACTATATCTGGCAGCATAACCTCTGATCAGGAGATCTGAGGTTTTGAGGAGTGTGAAACCAGCTCTTAATTGCTGTTGTTCCCAGGTCCACTCTGACATGGGCTGAAAGCACCTGTTAGGGCCCCAGCTATGGGCAAATAGTGAACCCCCACCGTACAAAAGTTAAAACACTAGGAAAATATAAAAATACATTTTGTAGTAAAATTACCACCAATACATTTTTACAGCAAAATGACAATGAATGAATTTTATAATAAAATTGAAGACACACACACACACATATATATATATATATATATATATATATATATATATATATATATATATATATATATATATATATATATAACACAATAATAATGGGCTCTCCCATCAGTTTCGATGTATGAGGATCTGACAGTTTAATTGATTCAGTGATGAAATTTTTGTGTGATAATCTTAAGTGGCACTTAAGACCTGCTAGTGATTTACAAAGGAGGCCACATATGGAGCAAGAGGGAAGATTGTGAGATGAGATCACTGTTAGATTGGCTGACCTTTTAGATCTTGCACTCACTTCTTGAAGATTATCCAGATAAGCAGATTGAAAACCACTGAGTCCACTAAAACATGTGGATCTCCATTCTACCTGCTCCAAGGCTAAGCGCTCAAGGGTGTTATGTGGTATATTGACAGCTGACAAGTTGCTTTTCAGCTCGTCTTTGTATCTTAGCCATGGGTGTCCTATATTCCTGTAAACTTGATCTAACTGGCTGTACATTAGGATCTTGGGTATCTTGTCATCAGACATTCTCAAGACATGACCAGTCCACCGTAACGGACTGTATGATAAAAGTCTTGATTCCTCAAATATTACACCTGTTAAACAGGTCTATGTTAGATGCCCTATTTTGAAGGTTAACTCCAGATTGCATGCAGACAGCTTATATAGAAAACATCCAGCTGGCATATATGATAGCTGTATGGAGTCCATGACTGAACTGTACAAAAGGATGGCAAGTACAACAGATATATATATATATATATATATATATGTATATATAAATATATATATAAATATATATATATATGTATATATATATTATGTATAATTATTTATATATTATATGAGAGTTACCTATTAGAAAGCGCTCAATATCAGGGATAGAGCTAACATATTTGGTTGGATGGATGTGAGTTTGTGACCCTGGGTTTCACGCTTTAGCGATCGTCAGACAAACTGATTAATGTTTTAAAAAACTGATTAATGTTTTTAAAAATTTTTTAAAACATTAATCAGTTTGACGATCGCTAAAGCGTGAAACCCAGGGTCACAAACTCACATCCATCCAAATATATATATATATATATATATATAAAAAAAACTAATACAAAAAAATAAAACTGGATTAACAGAAGTCGGAATGATATATTTAAGACATTCATCAGTTGGCAGCGAAAGACTTCAAAAATCTGCGGAGAAGAAATAAACTTACCCTAAGATAAGGACAGTTTTCATTGGGAACTCATAGTCTGTCAAACATCGACTGTTGGCTGTCTGTTCAGCTCCTACCAGAGCATAACCATCACGCTGTTTTTCAATCAAGAAGTTTTGGAGGTATTCACTTGGAACCTACAGAATGTCAACATTTTTTAAATTCTTCAAAAAGTTATGTTTTAAATGTTTAATAAGAGTATCACCTACCTACTCACCTAGATCATGCAAGTCAATGGCTGAAATAAACACCTGAATATATGGGGAGACAGGATTTGTGCACTGATGCAAAGGAGATGTAATATGTGGATTAATTGACTGGTCAGAGAAAAGCTGAAACAGGGTTCCACCCTTTACAAATAGCTGATAAAACCATGAAATCAACACTTTCCTGTTATAGACAGCTTTTTATATATATATATATATATATATATATATGTGTGTGTGTGTGAGAGAGCATGTGAGTTGAAGATCAAATATAGATCAGATATGGATAGGAATCTGACATAAAATAAAGAACAAGTAGGAAATGTATCTCAATCTAACATGTTTCACTATTATTAAAGCTTCGTCAGAGATTGAGATAGAAATAAAAAAAAAAAAAAAAAAGAGATGGTACACTGGCATGTTATTTTTTTTGGTTAGTTTTTATTAGTCAGATACGTGTTGTGTATAAACACAATAGATAAAATATAAATATGTATGAGGAACATGTACTTTAGTGTGTAATAGTGTATGAGTGTGTATGTAAAGAAATGTTTGTTTGCCTTTGTGTATGTTGGATGGTAACATTAATTCATAAGTGTGTGTGTGAAAAACATCTATAGATGTCACCCTTGTGTATGTCTGTGAAATGTAGGGAAATGTTGCAGTAATTTTGTATTTGATTGGATTTTTATATTCTCGTGTATGTGGGAAATGCCTGTTGATGTCACCTCTGTGTGGGTCGGTGAAATGCAGCAAGGTATTACAGTGCAAAAACAGTTATGTGGGTGAGACATCATGTAATCTAAAAACCCGTACCTATGAACACAAGAGAGACTTGTGTTTAGACAGACATTCCCTATCATCTTACATAGAAGCAATGTGGGGACATAACTGTGATTTCACTAATGCCAGCCTAATTTAAAAGAACATAACCCTCAAAGGAGAAAATATTATGAAAATATTTATAGCATTGCTACAAAGTATAAACACTTGCTTAAAACATTACATCATCTTTCTACAGATCCATTATTCATGAACCTAATTTATGTCTATCTAATACATAAAATAATGAATATAAAATTCTTTTCAAAAAATATGCATGAGAAATGCTTTAATGATAAATCCAATCAAAACATGATTATTACAATATCTTGGAGAAACAGTCATTAGATCTGACATGCTTTAACCTCTCGGCTACAGAATATATTAATGACCAGGCAAAGTTCAATGAACAGCCTTTAAGCACAGATTTTTCTCTGACTCTTGAAATAGGATAAGAAACTGAGCAGATTTGTCTAACAAAGCAATTAGTAAAGAAAAGGGATGAATTGTTTTTTTTTTTAATTTCTATTAATCCGACAGATTTTTATTACTTAAACGTTATTTTAGTGGATACTTGTATTTGAATAGATGCTCCATGTATTTATAAAACAGTATATTTATTTATTTTTATCTACTGGCCTGAATATTTGAGAAATCTCAGAGTAAAATATGCGCTCTCCGCACATGGAGGCACGGGGGAGAAGTAATGAATGGATTGCGGCTTGGATTGTGGAATCAAAGAGCCAAGCTTGAATTCCATTCAAATTCATTACATTCACTTATGTACTAATACCCTTGGAAAAGGTATGAATCCATCTCTTCACTTATCAGCTATGGGTAAATAGCAGGACTGACTTGGTTCTACAGCCTTGGGTGGCAACTGGTCTAGGAAAAGGGCAATTCCAGATTCAAAACATGTGGAGGTCTGTTTGGGGGCCTTGTGGCATACTGTGCCCCAGTTTTCTGCATTCGACTCTCCCAAAAAGAGTGTGGTAGGTCCTACACAAGCTTTCCCCACTTTCATCAAATGGTATATGTGGGTAGTCTGGTTGTTGGTTCATATGTTGAAAATGATGGGAGAGTTCTCTCATATATATATATATATATATATATATATATATATACACACACACACACACACACAAAATACAGAAGAAAATTTACACCAGTGCTAAATCTCTATAAAAAGAAAAATTTGAAAAGATAAGCAGTAAATTGCTAATATCCTCTAAAGAGTGGATAGACAGGTCCATCTAAAACTCTGGAGTCAGGATGCTGAAGATAACATCAATCAGCTAAGTGACAAATTTTACTCTCATTAGTCCTGTATGTATGTATTGCCCTTGACATCCCCCAGCCAGAGTGTCACAGCCTGCATGCTGTGTGACAAGATATGCAAAACCAGCTCTGGACTGAAAAGGCACATGGTGATGCACAGGAATCAGACAGCATTGTGAATCCATCAAGGTTGTCAGTTGCATAACAAGTCATGCAAGTGCACAGCTAGCCTGGTAAGTCACCTTTGGGGTCATGCACGAGAGGTGAGAGTTGGGGAGTGAAAATGATTAGACGGCCAGCATTTGTGAAGATGTGGTGGATCATTATCTTCATTCATGTATGTATTAAAGACATTTTATGTTTATATGTTCTTTTATAGATACAAATATTTAAGAATACTTTGTTTATAATAAACAGTATTAACAACATTTACCGGACCTGAATGTCAGAAATTTTTCATGCCTTAAAAACATGTGTCCTGCAACAGGAAATTAACCTGTATCCTAATTGTGTTTAAAACATAAAATTGACCTTGCTTAACCAACGCCCACAGAGGGCCCAATTGGTTAAGGCAAGGTCAATATGATCGTCATGGAGATACAGGTTTAAAAACAGTAAAATTGACATGTTTTCTAACGAAAATTTCTCTGATATTCAGGCCAGTAAATGTTGTTAAATACTCTATTATAAACAGAACATTTACTTAAATATTTGTATCTATAAAAAAAAAAAAAAAAAAAAAAAAAAAAAAGAAAGAAAGAAACATAAAAATGTGTTTTAATAATTGTCGGACTTTGTCCATTTCATAATGTATGTATGTAAAGCCCCAACAATAAAAATAGTTTGAAGATCTTTTGAAGGATGAAATGTGTTATGCATTAATTGTTTCCATTTTATCATTCTATTTACTCACAATTTGTCTGATATGTTGCATTTATATATCATTCTCCACTAAAATACATTAAAAACAAATGATTATTGTGCACTTATGCTTTTTGGATTTAATAATGTATATAATTAAAAGGCAGCTGCAAAGATCCCTAAATTACAGTAATGAACAAACCAATGGCAGTCGGTTAAAAATTGTGGTGGATGACGAAAGTTACCAGACAATACAGAATCATATTAAAGAAATATTATTGGTATTCACTTACCTCTCTAATTGGAATCCATTTTTCTGCTGTGACACTCAGAGATGAGAAGTTTTTGTCCACAAGATGTCTCATGCTACCAATAACATATTCTTTTATTCCAAATATCTCACTGGTTCGACAAAGACCTAACGAAAGAAAAAAAAAAAAATGACAAGATAAATCTTCTGTAACCCTGATACTCATTTACCTCTTCTGTTTCCTACTGTCCATTCCTTGAACACTAAAGACAGATTCAAATCTAGCAGGAGGTTAAAAAAAAAAAGTTCTTAAATGACTAACCAACCAGAATCATTATGAAACCAACTAAATATAATCACCACAGAACAAAAAAGCATTTGATGCTAAAATGTGGGTTAGGAAATCGTATCTGTCACCATATTTTCATCTTGAAAAAAGTTGTTAAAATGAATATGCATAAATTACCTCCTAAATTTGGCACTTTGCTAATCAAAGATGTGACCAGAATGAGTTGGCCTGGATGGGTAGGGCTGTCCAGAAAATCTCGTCTATATTCATCAGCAGCTGGATCAGGAGTCATCAGCCTCCATGGCATTATCTTTTTTTGGACATCTGTACCGTCATTTTTGGACTCATCTTCCTGGGCAAGAGGAGCACCTGTTAAGAGAAAAATATATGCACAGGTATTCTTCAAAAATATTTTTGTTTAAGTGGAATCACAAAATTTTCCAGATATGCAAGTTTCAAATACAGTTATATGTATTATATAATTATTTTTTTTTATAAAAAAAAAAAAAAAAAAAAAAAAAACAACAAATGTTATAAATTTTTTTTTTTATAAAAAATAATTATATCTGCTCTACTTTGTATTGAGCACTCTTAAGAATAGTAATTGTTGGTTATTGGAATTCATTCCGTATACACCAATTATATACTTGTATGTGTGTATTTTATATATATATATATATATATATATATATATATATATATATATATATATATATATATATAAGCACAAAGTGGTTAGAATGTTCTCCTTCTGACCACATGACCTGGCCTGGATTTAAATCTCATATGGTTGATTTACCAGGAAGGAGACTTGCTGATGTTATTGGTCTGAAGTAAGAGAGGGGGTCCCCAGCATGCAGCACCTTTGAAAAGTGCCTGAAAACCCCCACCGCAGGTTGACCCAAGCCTTGAGTGAAATTGGGTAGATGGAACACTGTCAATAACTGTGCTAGCACAAAAGTCAGAAGTCATTGTGACTGAGAGTCAGTGTGCTAGCGCTGTTTAGATTGTTTATCATGCTAGATAACACTCTCTCTCTCCCATAAACTGTAACTAAGGTCTGCTCAGCATAGTTGCATTATAAACCACAGGTGGGCTCTGTGGGTGTTGAAAAAAAAAAAAAAAAAAAAAAAAAAAAATGTACCAAGCAAGCATCTGCAATAAGGATTGGTTAGCTGGCCTAGAATATGAGTGGCCAGCTATATATATATATATATATATATATATATATAGCTATGCGTGTAATAAATTTGGGTATGTAATCCAGACAATTTTAAATTATTGACATATGGAAAAACGTTCATGAAAGTTCGTTTTGAAAACAATAACCGATAATGCATTTAACCTATATGGCTTCATCAGATGGATAATGAAAAATGTGTTGCGTGTGTTTAAAATAATTAAATTTTATATTTTTCACAAGCTGGTATTGCTTGATAAAATTGTTTAACATTTTATATTCTCATTCATGAATGTTTTTCCATATGTTCATATAACAAAAAATATATACAGTTATGTAAAAAAAAAAAAAAATTATATATATATATATATATATATATATATATATATATATATATATATATATATATATGTGTAAAACTGACAAAATCTGAACCTTGCACAAGTATGAACTGTAAATGACAGTGTTTAGTTTACAGAGATAATTTTCAAGTGTTGGGCTTCAAATTTTAATTTTTCTACAGTTCTTTTTTGACATAACCTAAGTGTACTGTTTCTAGGTATGCATACCTTAGACAGTGAGATATAGCAACCAAAACTCTGAAGACTAAGTTCTGTTCATCAGCAGGTTTATTAAAAGCCATAGAAATATTTATCTGGTTGTCTGAGGTATGCACATGGGAGATGAATGCATATTGGGAGGTAATAAATAATAACATTTGCCATCATTTATATATATATATATATATATATATATAAAAGACAATCAACGTTTTTGTGTAGATTAATTTTATTTATCAAATTTTCCAAATTATAAATAATCCTTTTCAGATAAGGAGGAAATTCCGTCAGAAATTATCCAAAGTTCATTTTGGAGGAAATATGTTCCAAGCTTTTGGCTTCCATAAAAAGAATATCAGGGTAGATAGAGACAAATGCAGAGTATAGTGACATGAACAAAGAGTGTTCTAACATAGAGATGTGACGTGTATGCTTATATATCTCTTAAAAATATATTTCAATAGAACACTGTTGAGAGATAAGCTAATTCTATAAACAACAGCCACCTGCATTAATGCAAAGCTCTTCAGTAAAATGAATTGGAGCACTCTGGCTGATTAGCATTTGTTTATGTATATAAACAATATGCTAGGTTTAGCTGTCTCTCTGTCTAATGAAGATAAATCAGTGGTAGAAACTGACTGACACCAAATCAGTTGGGTTTTGATCCTGGCTCGAGGCCTTCAGATGACTAGTTGCACTGAGGAACTGTGATACAGTGAAACAATACTGTCTGCAAATGATTATATATATATATATATATATATATATACACACACACACACACACACACACACATGTATGTGTGTGTGATAGGATGATACCAATATTTTTACTGATTTCAATGATGTTCTAAATATCCAATCAAATTCTGACAATGATTAAAATTATTTTTAGGCCCTATAGTTGTTTTGGGAAACTTACTGAACAAAGTACATTTATTAAAACATTTAGTAGAAAAATGAATACAAAATCTTATGAAATAAAGTCATATCTCCTTTTTATTTTAAAAAAATTGGGTAATAGTTTAAACAATAAAGAGAACAATATCTTTAGGTAAATTACTTAAGTTAGCTACAATTGACATATTGCTTTATTTTGGTTACCATAAGAAATCTTTAACCTTCAAACTACACTTTTTTGCCATAATTGGGGTCTGAAAATAAACTTAGATTAAAATTTTCACTGTTAGAAAAAAAAAATGTTTTTAGTTTTCTAATTGTAAAGATTCAACTAATAATTGTTTGCTATTAATTGTAAAATAAAAAGGGTCTAATTTTTTGTCCACCATTTAAGTCTTAACAAGCAAAGGTGCCCTCTAAATATTATGCCATCTCCTTAAAATTTTTATATCATTTTTTAATGAATGGAAAAAATTTAGGGGTGACAATTCAATTTCAGCATGCACTTAAGAAAAAAAAATATATTATATATATATATATATATAAATATACTGCAAATACTGCAATAATACTTTAAGCAGAAAGGCATTATCCTATGTGCTGTGGTTTAACTTATCCATAGATTTTGATATAAGTATAAAGAGTACCTAATCCTGCAAGACAGGGAATAAAAACTAAATGCAAATCTTAAATTTCCTTGCAGACGTTTAATAAAATATGAATTATCACAGCAACTTGATAAATAAATAATAAAGAGTTTTCAATCCTATCTTAATAAAATTTTTACTATCTAAAATAAATTTCTCACAACTAAAAATTTAATAATTTCTAAAAAGAATCAAAAATCTTTTGTTAAAAAAAAAAAGAAAAGAGAGAGAGAGTAAAAGTGAAACAACACAATAAAAACATCCATGGAACTTTAAAGAGATAAGCAATTTATAAACTTTACAATAAATTTTTCAAAAATATTAGGAAGTTGAAAGCTAAATAACACGAATATTTCACTTGATCATTTTACAAAAGGTATGAGATTCAACTGTTACAAAGCATTAAAATAAAAATGATCATAATCTTCATAAGGATGAGGACAATAAATGTGTATTTCTTTTGCATGGGATTGATTTTTTTCAGTTATTTATTAGATTAAATTTTACCAACTTTATTTTAAAAATATTAAAATAAATCATGTTAAAAGTGGGAGAAAAAAAAAAAAAATCTATAACTTAATCATGCCAGATAAAATTGGGATAAAAATACTTGTTTTAACTTTTATTACACACATCTACTTATAAAACTTGCATCTTGTTTGAATAAATGAGAAAAAAAAAATACTTCAAAATATTTTAAATGCCATAATTTAAAACAAAAAAGTTTAATTATGTCTAAGAAAAATATTAGTAAAATTAAATACAATTTTTGATGGAAATTAAATTTTAAAGCTTTTTAATACAAACTTTTATGTGAAAAAGCTTTTTTCCAGAAACTTTTTTAACTATCACTAATGGAAAACTTATTTTTATTTGTGGTATACTACATAAACAAAAATGAATCTTCAATAACAGAGACTAAAAAATAATTTTATGGATTAAAACTATCATAAAAAAATTGCTGTAAATTAACTGCCTCACTACAAGGACAATTTGTGACAAACTCAATTTTTATGTGAAGAAATCAAATGTGAGCTTCACAGGAATTCCATACATACATTTTTTTTTTTTTTTTTTTTATAAATTTAAAAAAACAAAAACAAAAAAAAACAATTGTCTGGAAAGAACCTGGTAGAACAACATGAATTCTTTTTGTGTTTATATTACATAATTTTGGTTATAATTATTAAATTAATAATTTATAATAAATGGGTAAATTAAGAATGTTTACAAAGAAATTAAAAACAAATTTTATTTTGAACTGAAACAGAATTTAAACTAGTGAACTTTATAGAAAATTCAAAAACAGTAGAAAGTTACTTTTTTTTGTTTTACATCATACTTGAGTACTATGATCTATAGACTTTAGTTTTACTGATAGTTTAAAATCAATAAATATTTATATCTTTTTATCAGTAGTATCAGGAATGGAAAATGAAATTTTCAAACAAAAACCAAAAACTCCAATTGTTTTTTGGAATTGGAAATTCTGATCAATCGTTCCATCACTAATTTTTATATATATATATATATATATATAGTTAGAACTGTGTAGCGAAAAAAAAAAAATTTTAAATCAATTTATAATATATATATATATATATATATATCTCTCCCGATTTTCAATTTCAAATTTTCCTTGATTTCGATTGGGAAATTTCATTTTTATAGTATTTTATGAAATTTGCAATACATTATGCTATAATTATTATTAAAACAAAAACAATTTAAATTTTAATTGCATATAAATAAATAGCAAATATCTACAAATCATTTTTTTAAATATTAAAATCCAAGTCCAAAAATAAATATGTAAAAATAAAAAATATAACATGACTAGACAAAACAGTGGAATGTTTTAGTGTAGAGCTTCGTTCTTTAAGAACACATTCAAATTGTTTTTATTTTTCTAAGTAAAAGTATTTAGATAGATTTATAACTATTGATTATTCATAATATAAAAATCACATTTAAAGTATCAACAGAAAATAACTTGAATCTCAATAATAAATATCAGAATAAAGTCAAACATTGACAAAAATTTTACAAAACAGTAATTAACCATAACCGAATCTTTGTAACAAAATATTGAAAAACGAATTAGACATTAATTCAAAATTTGGGTAAAACAACTTATCCCAAGTTGAAATACTGCTTAAATTTAAAATTCCAAATAAAAGTATGGTTTCCTTGTAGAAGCAAAGCTTTATGAGATAATGAATTTTTTTTTTTTTTATTAAATTGGTTTAGATGTTATAGAAACAATCTTTTCTAAATAAATAAATAAATAAAGTCATGGTAGGGAGAAAAAAAAAAAAAAAAAAAAAAAGAAAACATTTTTCTTAAATTTTTCAGGCACATAATTTCTATTTTAAAAAGAGAAAAATCATTTTTTTTTTTTAATCATTTCAAGCACATAATTTTGATTTGATTTTTCATTTTTACTGCTGTATTTGGAATCACAAATTCATTTTAAACTTCATGCATCACGCAGTAATCAAGACAAGTGAAACTTCCACGCATGACTACTCAAGGCAAACTTGTGTAAACCAAGCCAGTAATGGTAGCCGTTCTGTTGCCGTGATGCGAAAAAAGTTGAATTTACATTGCCCGTAAGTCCTAAACGGTAATAGAGTACAAACTGTTAATGTTAGTTCTGAAATAATCAGACAGTTTCACACCATAATGGAATATTTTCATTACAATTGGTTTTGGGGAATTATGCTGCAACCTTCTTTTTTTTTGCCCGATACAAAGTCATAATTGATTTGGAGGCTTGATTGATTGAACGGTTTAAAACAAATTCCCGTGTTCTTCAAGAACAAATTACAAAAAAAGAAAAAAAAAAAAAAAAAAAAAAAAAAAAAAAAAAAAAAAAAAAAAAAAAAAAAAAAAAAAAAAAAAAGTTACAATGGAACACATTAACCTTAACATTGTAAACATATCAATCAATGAACAAAAATACTTTCAAGAAAAAAAGGTTTGTATATACATGTGTGTGTGTGTGTAAGATTTGAAAATTCATCTGATGTTTCATGTATTTATATGCATATTTTTTTTTTTTTTTTTTTGTTTCACCCCAAGCAAGGCGGGAAGCCACTAGCACGCAAAGGGGGTTACAGAGAGTTGAAGCGAGAGCAAAGAGTAGTGATAGACGAAAGGATGAAAAGAAGGATAGGGGATAGATCAGGGCATCTGGAGACGTCGATTGACATTACATTTGAATAGTTGAAGATTATAGCTATCAGGGAAACAGGAAAAGGGGAGGGAGTTCCACAGGCGAGAGGTGTGAGACATGAAGCTATTGGAGTAGAAGAGACAGGTACATTTAACATTTTCAACAGTGAAAGGGTGAGAGGAAATGCCAGCCTAGTTGAATGCTTAAATTCATGAAGTTTGGGAAAGCAGCTCATTGGAGCAGTTACCATGAAAGTATTTGTAAAAGACAGAGGGAGGTGATGGCACATCTGTGAGAGAGCAACTGCAGACGAGATGTCAGATCAGGGCCAATTACATTGCATAGCAGTCTCTAGATTTTATCAAGGACCTTGAAGGGGCTCCAGACCATATATGGCAGCAATACTCCATGCAAGGGCAAATGGTTGATTTGTAGATTTGAAGGATTGACTCCAGCGAGAAAAATTTCCTGGCATGGCGCAGGGAGCCAACTTTCCTTGTGGTGGACAAAGCTATGGACTCAATGTATTTGTTCCATCTCAGGTCAGCAGACTATGTGAGACTGAGCAGTCGCAAAGAGGTGCTCTCGTGGAGTTGAGCATCAGACATTCTAATGGAAGGCAGGGATGGTTCTCTGTGGTGAGTAATAGAGTTTTGTTTTTGAGGCATTAAAGTTAACCAACCAGTTCCTGCCCCAGTCCACAACCGATTGGAGGTCCTTTTCGAGACAAATGGCCAGGTTAGTTCTGTGATATTGGTTTTCAGAATAAAAAAATGTTTTCTTTTACTGGTTTCACTGTGGAGCTTTTCAAATGTTTAAACTTTTGAAACGCCACATAGTGAAAATGGCTAGATAAAACAATTATAATTTTTTTTTTCTTCTGAAAACCCGAATGTATCAAATATTGCATATCATTACATAAAACATCAGGTGCATTTCAAATCTTATTTTCCTTATATAGAGATTTGTACAGAACTTTCTAACACTCATTATTTTTATATATATATATATATATATATATATATATATATTTTGTCTTGGATGCTACCTGAATCTTATCAAAAAACAAAATAAATTCCATGCCTTAAAATGACAATGTACAGTTGAAAGTATTTGTATATTTAAAGAAGACCTAATACAGTTTGTAATTTTAAAAAAAAACAAGAATCCTAATATTCATTGGATGATTGGTAGGTTAATGCATCTTTAAAATTTAGTTAGCGACAGGAATTCGCCATTTTATATCATTAACTTTGCTAATTTACTTTTTGTATGAACGATTCATTGTAATACAAAATTGAACTGCACCACATATTTGAGTCAAACACACAATTTAAAAATAAAAGCAAAGATAAATAAAAATGCACTCACTATGAATTTTGACTCTCCAGGGTCCAGACTTGCTTGAATTGAGAGAGTCTCTTCCATTATAAAGAGAGAGAAGCTTGAGTGCATTTGCATCCAACCAGGTAGGGTCCATATCACTAAACATTTCCGGAGGTAACCATTCTTCATCAGTTAGACAGGTGAGTTTAGGTAAAGTTAAAAATATCGTCTGGAAAAAAAAGGAAATGTTTTCAAGATACCAGATTACGTTTATCAGCTCCTGGCAAGAAATTAAAAAATTTAACATATGTTAAAAAAAATTTTTTTTTTTTTAAATTTTTAATTGTCAGTGGCCTCACTTTCATGTGCACGTTTAGTCACATCAATGTAAACAATTTTGGTTGGATAGAATTCTAAACGATAAATCATGTCGCATGAAAACATTTTCCACATTGTCTATATTTCTGAGATGAGGTATTATGTATACTATTTACATTATTCAGACTATTTTCCTCATCTTTGTCGCCATATTTATTATGTTTGGGCTGTTGTACGCGCCGACCTTCTTCAGGTGGTTGGAATGTCAAACTGAACCCTTTATTTTGCTCACTGGGGTAGACTTTATCTACTGTGCCCAGTGGATAAAGGTGTTAGTTAGATCCAGTGACAGGACCCAAAGAATGTGAGTTCAATACCCAGTTAAGGCAATGGAGAACTTGGAGAGGGGATTTAACAGGAGATAACTGACATCCATTAAACATGGGCCTTACCTGATTTTCTCCACAATGGACCCTGCTAGCATGCATAGGTGTGAACCGAAAGGCACCATCCACTGCTGAAGGTCATTTATCATTCACGATAGGAGAGTCCACCATATATATATTTTTTTATTATGTGTGTCTATTACCATTTAATGGATTTGGGGATAATATCTTTCAGCATAAGAATTTACTTAGTAGGTAGCCTTTTTTTTTTTTTTTTCTTATGAGGAGTAGGAAGAAGGCTCTTACTCCCCTACCAGAGATGCAGTTGATATTTTCTAGATCTTGCAATGAAGCATTAAAAAAAGTCAAACAATACTCACTTCGATACTGTAATCTCTGACAGGATCAAATGTGGCCATAAAATAAGATTCCATTAACTTTAAGGTATTCTTAGTTGCATTGCTGTAAAAGGAAAACACAATTTTTACAATTTTTTTTTTAGTAGATATCATAGGAATGCATGTTTGTTATAGGCAAGAAAAAAAAATTAATTTATCTCGTCTCCCCTTAATTTATGGGTTAAATAGCAGTTGGTTTAAGAGAAGGATGAGTGAATTCAATGTTATAGAGAAGTCAATGAGAACTCATTCATTTCCATTTTATAATATAGATACAATACAGTAAAGATCCTTAAGTCTGGTTCAGGGTTAGAAACTTGAAACTCATCTCATGGTCAATAGAAGAGTCCATGTTCAACAATTCAGTGTAGTGAAGTGTAGTGTCTTTCTACAAAACCTATTAGAGGAACTTGTTGATTAGGCTATTATTTTTTTTTCTCCACTTTTGCCTTCAAAATGTCCTGTGTGTGCTAGGATTCTCCAGGCCCTCTTTCATGATGTGCCCAAGAAATTTAACTTTTCTCTTTGTAATTATAATTTTCCTTGTAGTTGTAACAGACCCTCCCACACATAAGTAGTAGTAGTAGCGGTCGCCAGTTGGGCTCAGTGGAGTTGAGCGAGTCAGTCGATGTCGGACATTGAAGTATCAACCATCACAACTAGATTGCTGTGTCATTAACTATTATTTTCAAGTTCCTAACGTTTTGTACGTCGGACCTAATTTAGGATCGACTTAGTGAAATACAAGCCTCCATTGTGAAAACTACTTTACAATACATCTAAATCTTGTCCATCATTCACTTCATAGGAGACGAGACTGGAGAGAAGCTCAATATTTTTCTTTGGTTTCTGAAGACATTTTCTGATCTCTTAATACTTTGCTTAGTTTGTGGGAGACATCAGTCATATTTCATAAAGCGAGAGAAAAGAAAATCGAAGGAAAAAAAGAATAGAACCTTACTAACCTTCCATCATTGAATTGAATGCAGCCTTCAACGAGCGCAAACTTGCTGAGGATATTGTCCAAACCCAAAGACTTGCACTGGCGCCACATTTTACAGATGGTGGCCTGAGCATGGATCCTTGTGCTGAAGTGATGATTCATACACAAAGGAAGCAGGTGGGTAAAGGCAGAATCATAAAATTTTTGCTACAGAAAAGAAAAAAAAAAAGAAAAAAAAAAGAAAAAGAAATTAAACAGGAAAGCAAAGAGCTGTTTGAATATCTAAGATGTGGCAATGGTTGCATAAGACTGGTAAAGGAGAATACATGCATACCTGAGCCCATTTTTTTTTGTTGAGGCAGGACCAGGATTAATCTTGCAAAAAGCAAGACAAAAGAAAGGTTTGTCAATGATTTGAGAAGGTTCTACAAGGTCTGATGTGCTGCCTAATGCCCAACTCAGTCACAGTGTACCATCTATAGGAAAGTTGCCATTCAAGTTGAGACCCCATCTTGGCATTATATATATATATATATATATATATATATATATATATATATATATAAAAAGAGATATCATACATCAAGTGTTGGTGTTAAAATAGTGGCCAATGTAATATAACAGCTTTTAAGTATATATTAATAGATATACATATTTTTCCTCACTGGTAGCACAACTTGGAGTTTCATGCACAACAATTCTCAAGTGTTGAAACTACATTGTGCATGAAACAGTCATGCTACCAGGGAGAGAAAAAAAAATGTGTGCGTATTATATATATATATATATATATAGGGTGACCAAAAAAAAAAAAAAAAAACGGGAACTTTTTAACAATCTAATAAAACCAAGAGTGATGAAAAAAAAAATTTTATTCATAGCAATTGAAACCTTAAAACATGCCATTTAAGAAACAATGATGGAATTTTCATTCTTTAAAAATTACGTCCTGTAGATGGCGTCCTCCTGTACGAATGCATTCGTGAAATCTGCTGTTGAGATTCCTCATTGACTGCTGCAACATCTCAGCTGGGATACTGTGAATTCATCTTCAATTCAAATATGGCGAAATGTTTACTTGCTCATGGTCACTGTCTCACAGTTTTGCCACTTGCTCATGTCTGGCAATACGCACTTCAAAAATTCCCATTTTTTGGGGTCACCCTGTATACACACATACGTTTCATCAAAAACGACTGCCAATATATTGCAGTTATGTTTTTTAACTAATTTTTCTTGTTTTCTTATAAATTTCATCTTTTCTGGGTATAAATTATGTAGAAATTGTCTGAATGTTCAAGTGCTTTTAGCTGTTATTAAGGATGATTTTATTTTAATTTAAACTAAACATATGGATTTATTTACCTATATATCTACAGTTATAGGAATATTTTCTTTTTCAAGCACAGTCAGCATATTGTGGCTGCATTCATAGTTGATATTCAGTGTTAGCCTTTTCTTTTTTATTAATAATATTTCTACATTATTTTCAGCCTCTTTTTTTTTATTATTAATGAGTATGTTGGGGATGGAGTTTGATAGGTATAGGTATCTGTGGAGTATTTAAACAAGACCTAAATGAGCTATGGTCAGAGAGGTGTAACAAGTCTTCTTGTTAGGCATGCTGCAATATATATATATATATATATGGTAGGTTACTTAATTCCAGGTGCATGTATGTCTGCGTAAGTGACTTGCTAGCTAATCACTGTTGTAGACACCTGCTCAAGCACATATTTTCTCCAACTGTGTTTTCATTGCAATTATGCTAACTAAACAATTTCTGGGAGAGAGCAGATTATCTGGTACAAACAGTAGTTGAACAAAGCCAATATGCTTAACTTGTGACTTTGCAGTAACACACCCATCAACAACTTCCAAAAAGTTGAGAGAAAAAAAAAAAAAAAAATTATGTAAATTTCATTTTTTCAGGCCAATGGTGGGTAATTGAAAGAGATAAAAAAAACAAAACAAAAAAAAACCCAAACATATGAGAAGTTTCAAAAGTACTACTTCAGACTAAATGATTTTTATGGATTTTTATAGTGAGTAAAATTTGTCACTTAGCTGATTGAGATTACATTCAGCATCCCGAGTCTAAAGTTTCATGTTTGTATGCTTATATATTTTTCTTTTTATACAAAGACACACACAAATGACAAAACCACCAAGTATTGATAAACTAATACAAAGCCTTCCAGATAAGAAAAAAAATTAAATTAAATAAACGACCCCCAATAAAACAAGAATAATTATGCTTCCCAAGGTTACAACTGACAAAATTTGAACTGCTACTGCAATCATCAGGCAACCGAAACAACATAAGGGAGAAGGAACCTACCAATGTCAGTTATAACATCATGAGAAATGCTGAAGATACAGGGATGCTTAACTTTAAATTCTTGGATTATATCACACACACAAAAAAAAAAAAAAAAAAAAAAATTTCAAACTGCTAATTTCATACACTATTGGGTGCTGTACTGGGGATGCCTTAGAATATATTCACAGGAGGTTGGGAATGAGGGCTACTGTATAAGAAAGCTTGCAAAGTATTTTTATTTTGGTAAGGAACTTAGTTAATTTTACCTGTTTTGCTTCTTCCTCCAGCCATGGCCCAACATGAGAAAGCATCAACAGCAGAGAACAAGCACTCATGCTGCTTGTGTCAGCAAACTGAAAATTATTCAATAGAAAAAGAAAAAATATTCAGGTGTAATAATCCAGCTGTCTAAATTAGAAAAGAAAAAGAGAAAAGACGAGAGAGAAAAAAGAGAAAAGAGAAAAGACGAGAGAGAGAAAAGAGAAAAGACGAGAGAGAGAAAAGAGAAAAGACGAGAGAGAGAAAAGAGAAAAGACGAGAGAGAGAAAAGAGAAAAGAGAGAAAAGACGAGAGAGAAAAAGAGAAAAGAGAAAAAGACGAAAGAGAAAAAAAAGAGAAAAAAGAGAAAAGACGAGAGAGAAAAAGAGAAAAAGAGAGAAAAGACGAGAGAAAAAAGAGAAAAGAGAGAAAAGACGAGAGAGAAAAAAAGAAAGAGAGAAAAGAGAAAGAGAGAAAAAGAGAAAAGAGAGAAAGACGAAAGAGAAAAAGAGAAAAGAGAAGAAAAGACGAGAGAGAAAAAGAGAAAGAGAGAAAAGACGAGAGAGAAAAAAGAGAAAAGAGAGAAAAGACGAGAGAGAAAAAAGAGAAAAGAGAGAAAAGACGAGAGAGAAAAAAGAGAAAAGAGAGAAAAGACGAGAGAGAAAAAAGAGAAAAGAGAGAAAAGACGAGAGAGAAAAGACGAGAGAAAAAAAGAGAAAAGAGAGAAAAGACGAGAGAAAAAAAAAGAGAAAAGAGAAAGACGAAAAGAAGAGAGAGAGAAAAGAGAGAAGAAAGAGAAAAGAGAGAAGAGAGAGAGAAAAGAGAAAGAGAAAAAAAAAAAAGAGAAAAGAGAAAAGAGAAAAGAGAAAAGAGAAAAGAGAAAGAGAAAAAGAAAAGAGAAAAGAGAAAAGAGAAAAGAGAAAAGAGAAAAGAGAAAAGAGAAGAGAAAAGAAAAAAAAGAAAAAAAGAAAAGAAAAGAAAAGAAAAAGAAAAAAAAAAAGAAAAGAAGAAGACAAAAAGACAAAGACCCCCCCCAAAAAAAAAAAAGATAATTATTTATACTGTTTACATGCAAACTACTATCCTCATTATTGTCATGTTTCAGCCATTGTGTCCCCAGGTGTTTGATGATCTGGGTACCGTTCAGAAAATTCCAAACCTTTTATTTAATCTACATAGATTAATTTTGTTCCACTGATCATGTCTAGGTAGACCTCACTTAGACCTTATTTTAGTATTGCTTAGTTATTTCTTGCTCTGTTGCCACCAACTCCAGATACACACAGCCTGCACATCCCAGGGATTGAACTTGCAATTACTATTTCAACAAATTTATCAACTAATGCTCGAATCCATTTGGCTATTGTCTTGTGGGACAACCGAAAAAAGCCAATCGCCTACATGTAAATAAGAAAAAAAAACTTAAAAACATACAAAATAAAAATCTTTATATTGTTAGGATCCAATGAGTTTTCTTTATTTATAGTATCCAAGATGGAAAACAGATGGCAGAAAGGAAAAGACATTTTGAACAAAAAGCAAAGTTTCTTCTTTACACTGATTATTTCAAGTTGTCAACCAAGAGAAGGCATTGTCAGTCAGATCACTTATCCCCAGATATAGGCGAGCTGAAAGAAACACTTCACAGAATACTCATCTTGCTTGGTGGTCAGTTCTCAATGGTTTCCTTGTGACAGTTTAACTGCTCTTCTTTACCACACCTGCTCACCTGAGTCTCTTTCAAAATTCTGGTACAATTATTTGGGAAATTCAAATGTGTTATGTTCAGATTAATATTTAATCTATATTAGCTTCTAAAGATTTTTTTTTTTGGTCAGGTAGAATTTTTAATATTATTCTAAGATACAGTCTTGCTCATAAATTTAGATGCTATGATTCTTTAGTAAAATAGGGAAAAAGGGAAAAAGAAAAAAAAAAAAAAAAAAAGGAAAAATTCAGAATGATAAATACCGTTTTGTGTTGGTGCCACACATCAGAAATAAATGATGGGAATCGAATTATAATGCACAATGCCAACCATTCAAGCATGTTTCGAACAGATGGCTGGCATTCAACCATCAGGGTATCCCAGATATACTGCCAAACTCGTTTACGATTGGACTGAAAACAAAGAAAGTACAGAAAGAATTCGACATTTAAACTAATTTCAAAGATATTTGCAGACATTTCTAAAACTATTTTTTGTTTATACACATTAGGGGGAAAGTCTGAATGAAGTTTCATGGTCTTCTTTAAAATTATCATTATTAGAAGACAGAAAAAAAAAAAAGACAGAAAAAAAAAAAGAAAAAAAAGACAGAAAAAAAAAAAGACAGAAAAAAAAAGAAAGAAAAAAAAAAGACAGAAAAAAAAAAGACAGAAAAAAAAAAAAGAAAAAAAAAAAAAAACAGAAAAAAAAAAAAAGACAGAAAAAAAAAAAAAGACGACAAAAAAAAAGACAGAAAAAAAAAGAAAAAAAAAAAAAAAAAAAACTCTCTGCTTGATTCAGAAAAAAAAAAAAAAGACAGAAAAAAAAAAAAAAACAGAAAAAAAAACAGAAAAAAAAAAAAAGAAAAAAAAAAAAAGACAGTTCTGCAAAAAAAAGACAGAAAAAAAAAAACCAGAAAAAAAAAAAAGACAGAAAAAAAAAAAACAGAAAAAAAAAAAACAAAAGACAGAAAAAAAAAGATATTATATTGGTTGGTGGGACTGGACTTGTTAAAAATTGCAAATATCTCACCTCATTGATGAACTTTTGCAGCAAAACAAGAGCCTGCATGACTCTCTGCTTGATTCGATGATGAAAAGAATTAGCAAAGCTTCGATATGATCTTGTCTGGTTCACTTCTTGGTGTTTCTCTATCAGTTCAAAGATAAAATCCTCCGCAAGCCTTTCATGTTCTGCATTTTCCGTTTGCAGGCAGCACAACCAGTTGAGAACAAGGATTCTGACTTGCAGGTCACTCTTTGATATGCTGCAACAAAAGTTAAAATGAAAAGTACAGTTGAAGTTCATGTTGTGAGTGGAACAATTATGTCTATAGATAAACTTTACCAACCCAATGTGGTAAAATAAGTAAAAATAAGGAAAATTTAAGGAAAATTTAAAAAAAAATAAAAAAATAAAAAAGGACCCATACAGATATCCATATTCTTACACAAAATGGGACTCACTTATGTGTAAATATACAATGGGGGCCATCTTCAGGTTTAAAATGGAGTTTTAAAAATGGAAAAATTTTTCAATTTTAAGTTTGTGTTTTGCTTCTCATTTCTACCAAAATGGTGTGCATTTAAGGATTGGGAAAATGAACTTGATGCACATTCACAACAGACATGTTTCGAAAATAAAATATATTTTTCAAAAAATTTGCAGAAAATTAACTGATTTTAAGTTTAATTAATCTTGCTTAACTGATTAAAAACAAATATTTTCAGTTCAAATTATCAGAGAAAAGCATTTTAACACAAGTGGGAGTTTTTATGAATGGTTGACATGATAGACTTGTGTGGAATTTTTTCTCTACAGGAGACATCTGTAAAAATTACTTGAACATAACATGAGCACCTTTTTTATATTTTTTTTTTTTAACTAATCAGTAATCTTAAAAATTTAGGAAAATATAAATGTACTTTGGCTTTAAATTTACTATGGTTACTGATCTTTTTTTCTAATAATTTTGAGTATGGACATCTGTATTTACAAAAATACCAATGTTCATACAGACACACAAAAACATACAACATATCAACCTCAATGGGTTATTTAATGCTGACAATTTTTATGGCAGGAAATATTTTTCCTTAAAAGAAATCTAGAGCTGGAAATATTTTTCCTTAAAAGAAATCTAGAGCTGGAAATATTTTTCCTTAAAAGAAATCTAGAGCTGGAAATATTTTTCCTTAAAAGAAATCTAGAGCTGGAAATATTTTTCCTTAAAAAGAAATCTAGAGCTGGAAATATTTTTCCCAAAAGAAATCTAGAGCTGGAAATATTTTTCCTTAAAAGAAATCTAGAGCTGGAAATATTTTTTCCTTAAAAAGAAATCTAGAGCTGGAAATATTTTTCCTTAAAAGAAATCTAGAGCTGGAAATATTTTTCCTTAAAAGAAATCTAGAGCTGGAAATATTTTTCCTTAAAAGAAATCTAGAGCTGGAAATATTTTTCCTTAAAAGAAATCTAGAGCTGGAAATATTTTTCCTTAAAAGAAATCTAGAGCTGGAAATATTTTTCCTTAAAAGAAATCTAGAGCTGGAAATATTTTTCCATAAAAAGAAATCTAGAGCTGGAAATATTTTTCCTTAAAAGAAATCTAGAGCTGGAAATATTTTTCCTTAAAAGAAATCTAGAGCTGGAAATATTTTTCTTCAAAGAATGTATAGCTATTTGTATTGCTAGTACTTTTTTTTTTTTTAAGTATTCCTGAATTTTTCCTTCAAAAATTATTGCTGGTATTTTTTTTTTTTATTAAAAAGTATTTCTGGTATTAAAACCTATTTTTACACAAGTTTGGGTGACAACTATTTGCCCATGGCTGGGACCCTAACAGGTGCTACCACCTCGGGTCAGTGTGGACCTGGGAACACCTGCAATTAAGAGGTGGTTCCATGCTCCTCAAAACCTCTTGATCAGAGGTCTTGCTGTTGAACGTAGTTTATTGTCTTAAAATACTGGAGGGGATGATTAGTAAACATCGTTTTTACTTAATAACAATATCACCTAACTACTACAAATTAATACAGAATTTTAAGATTAAAACTTTATAAATTATTCTAATTAAATTTTAAAAAAAAAATAAAAACAATTTTTGCAAGAATTCATTATTCATTGGTGGGAAAAAAAAAAAGATTTTCTTAAGACAATAGTGTTCATAATATATATCTTGCTCATAAAAGCAATTAAAAGCTTTTCCAATTAAATAATGTCTTATTTTATAATATTTTTTAATTTTCCGATATAGAGTAAATTTTCAGTAACTGGGGTTACCGTTTTAAAAAAAAAAAAAAAAAAAGGTCAGCGGAGGGAGGGAATTAAATGTAGAAAAAAAAAAAGTAAAGAAAGATTTTCTAAAAAGGAAAGGTTTCTAAAATAATCTAATTCATTTGTGAATATTTATTAAAATCAGACTATTATTTGATTTTTGCAAGAAGTTCCAAATCAAAGTGTTTTTTCTTGTAAAAAAACGCTGAAAAATTTCCTATACTAAATCCCTCCACCACAACCACAAGGAAAGAAAAACAAGATTTTTTTTTTTTTTTTAATTGAAATATGTTAATGTTCTAAAAAGGATTTAAAAAATAAACAAAAACAAAAAAAAACACAACAACTTATTAAGTTTTGGGCATTTTTCCATCATAGTATGCTCATTTGTCAGCAAATCTTTGTTTTATTTTAAAAATTCTTGTCTACCAGCCTGCGCACTCGAGAAAGCTTATTAATGGTAATGTGCTCTCTGCAAGGATTTAAACTCGTGTTCCCGGAGTGTCTACTGAAATATGGGTAGACACCCAAAATAAGGTTTTCAAATTCTGTAAAAATATATACCTCCAGAGTGTCTACTCTAATACAAGTAGATATTAAAAATAATATTTGAAGTAGGATCGGGGGGGGAGATTGTTAAAGTAACAGAGATTCTTATAAAAAAATTTGACGAAGTTTCAGTATCGAAAAGAAAAAACAATTTTGGTACACTGAAAATCCAACTACACGAAACTAGAATTCAATCCTTTTTGTACTAACTAACATCTACTAAGTCCTCTTCACCTAGTCCGGCTTCATATTCAATCAATTTATAGTCAACTTACTCTGGTTGAAGTTCATTCACTGCACATTGGCCCTTTTGGTTTTCAATGAAAGCACAAACATCTAAACGATATCTGGGAGCAGAAAGAAAAAGTAAAAAAGGATTATAAATGGTGTCGAAGATACAGGAATATTTCAAGTATAAATTTCAAATTTGTATAAATAAATTACTAGTACATGACCAAAAATGAAGAGGGAAAATAAAAAGAAAATAAAGATTAATATGATAGGAAAAAGTAAGCACATAATCTGGCATGATCAGTTTAAAAAAAAAAAAAAAAAAAAAAAAAAAAAAAATCAAGGTCAGTATGCTCAAACACATTTGTTTGTTTTGTTTTAAAAAAACAAACACAAACCAAACACAGACAGAATGCAGAAAAAAAATAAAGCCAACCTTTCATTTTTTCGATGAACTGCTCCATAAGTACAGGCTTCTACAAGAATGTTTACAAATTTTGAAGCATGTTGAAGCATTTCTGGTTGCTGCAAAGCAGCACACAAATGCTTCACAACAATGTTTGCCATGCTGGTACGTTCCTCACCCATATGAAGAATCAGATGACAATTCTGCAGAAAAAAAAAAAAAAAAAAAAAAAAAAGAAAAGTAAAGTAAAATTAAACCTGTAGAGTGAGTGGACATGTTTAAATGTAAATAAATGGCAGAACTGCCCAACAAATAGAATTGACAAAGTTTGTAATAAGCAATAACAAGAAAAGAACAGGAGAAAAAAAAAATAATATAAATGCAAGCAAACAATATATGCATGGCTAAAGTTCACAAAGTAAGAAATTGGGTTGACACACAAGAGCGAATTCAGATAAATGAACATAGCATTCTGACTTCAAAATAAGCCAGATTGGGACAGAGTCAGATAACATCAATAAGTGGCCTATCTTACTGGCTAGGAAGAAATCCCAGCATGCATTTGTGTGGTTCTGCTTATAAATTGGGAAGGGGGAAGTGTTCTGCAGACATTCCCAACCCTGATGGAACCAACAAAACCATTCCATTTTTTTTTTTTTTTTTTAACAGTAAAAATTACCAACCAACACTGTTTTTAAATGAACAAATTAGCTATTACTCTTTCAAACAAAAATTAAGCAAAACAAGTAAATAGAAAAAAAATAAGAAAAAATATCAAAGTATAAAACCATTCTAAAATGAAGGAAATATTTTTGATTTTATGCATCCTGTTGATGAACACGTCTTGTCTTGTTAGTGCTTTTTTTTTTTTTAATGCATATCTGCGTTATTTGTGATATTCATTCTGTCTATAACACTTAAAACCATCCTGTGTGTAAATAAATACAGTCTTTGGTAATAGTAATATTTTGTTTCCTTATAAGGAAACATTCAGCAATCATTGAATAAGCCATTAGTGTTACCGATAGTAAGAATTTGTAAAATATTTCTATTAAAATAATTTTTCATGAAAATCGCTTTCACAAGTCCAGTAGCTGTTAGTGCTCTTTACAGTATTACTAGTTACTCCCTAACCTTTGCTTTCAAAAACAGGTGTGGGACATCAGCATCTTGATAGTTATTTTCTTTTCGAATTACATGTGATATCCATTTTAGTTGTTGCTGTTGTTGAAAATCCTGGTGGCAGAGAAGCCAACTGCCCTCGCTCGGACCTCATTTACTCAAAGTCATTTTTACTCATTGATCCAAAGAAGCAGTTTTGTATGGTTGATTGTTTTGATATTTCTGAACAGGTTTGGTCCCATGCACATGAGAGCCATATGAAAGTCAAACTGAAAAGGCTATTTAAAAACATTTAGGTTGATGTTTTGGTTTCATAGCAACTTATGGTGCTGGATGAAACCCCCTAGCACAATCTATTCTATGTTCAATTTCGTTATCTCCTATACTAAATTTGTTTTAACTAAGCCATACACCAAAGTGTTTAAATCGTTCACAAAATCTTTTACTTGAATTTTAAATTCAACATAATAAAAGTGTTACTTGCAAAGCCTTACCTCAAGTAAGAATTTAACAATTGGAGAGCCTGCCGGATAGCAAAGTATTGCAGTTTGGTAGGCAACAGAAACATAAGCTTCAAACAACTGCCAATAAGAGGCAGATTTGTGCTCCTCTTCAATACGATTCCAGGCTACATTCAAGGCATTTAGAATGAGATTTTCATTTTCTAACTCGGCAGCTACCTGCAAAGAGAATACAGAACAAGTTGATAATCTAAATTCTGGATAAGTTTATCAGAAAAATATTGATTTTTCAGAATAATTATGGAGTTTCTCACATAAAATTATCAAAAGTTTCCTATATATATATATATATATATATATATATATATATATATATATATATATATATATATATATAAAGTGAACATTCATTGTGTCTAGCATGAAGCAGCCTGTCGCCTCTGAGTGTTGACTTCAATATTTACATATGCTCTATCTCTGATATTGAGCACTTTATCACATACATACACACACACATATACATACATACAGTGGCCGAGTGGTTAGAATGTTTGCTTTCTAACCATCAGATCCATGTTCAATTTGTCAGGAAGGAGAATTCCTGATGTTATCAATCTGGAGAGGTGGAAGGGGGGGTCTATCCCAACATGCAGCACCTTTGGAAAGTGTCCAAGAAAACATGGGTTGACCCAAGCCTTGTGAGTGAAATTGGGTAGACTGAACACTTGGGGATGTTGATAGCTGTGCTAGCACAAAGTCACAAGTTATCGTGACTAAGGGTTTCAGCATGCTGGTGGTGTTCAAAATGTTGATCATTCTAGATAACACGCTCTCTCCCAGAAACTATAACTAAGGTATGCTCAGCATAGTTGCAATATAAATCACAGGTTGGCTCTGTGGGTGTTGAACAAACACAAATGTGCCTGAGCAAGAGTCTGCAATAGGGATTGGCTAGCTGCCCTAGTAGACAGATATCCTCAAATACGAGTGGCCAACTATTATTTTATATATGAAAATATATAGAAAATAGGAAGGAACTAGTTAGGTAAATAATCCAAAGTTCCTTAGTATTTTAGTTGTTATTTTAAAAAAATAGTGCTCGATACAAAAGTAGAGCATTATTATTTAGAAGCTTACTTTACACATTAAGCTTCTAAATAATCTATTAAACAATAGACATGAGTTAACGGTTTTTTGTCGACATCAGATTTATGGTTTGAATAATTAGCTAAAAACAAGCAGACAATATAATAACTTGATTAATCCATAGCCCAAATAAATAGTTTAAATACCCTACAAAAAAGATAACCCATAACCCTTTATGAAGTCGTCAAAAAACAAATGTTATGGCAGTTTTTTATATGCACAAATCCCTTTCATCATAAAAAAAAAAAAAAAAAAAATAAATCTCCATAGACACGCATAACAGACTAGGGTGAATACATCTTCCGTTTCAAATTTAGATACCCCCAACCTTTCCCTGACTTGACATCTATGAAATTAACTATACTGATACTTATTAACACCCAACACACGCCTACCCAATTTAAACAATTCGCCCTAGCTGTTACCATGGAAGTTTTGATTTCAATTATTATAACACGTAAATTTCAGAAATACGTTATTCCCCAAAAAATTTTGTTTGAAGATGGAACAGAGCTTACTTTAACTCAATTTAATTCAAATAATTATTTTGAAGTTTTCGGCTCTTGTTTTGAAACATGAGACCTCTTATGTCGCGAGTTGGAATCATATTTTTAAATATATATATATATATATATATATAATTTATATATATATATATATATATATATATATATATTTTTTAATAAAAACAGACCACTTTAAGGTTCCATGTAATAAGTTATTTCACCACAACCCCTTTAACAGGGCTCTGGATCATAAGACTTTACTTCCAAAGGTTAAAATGAAAAGAAATTCACACATTTTTGACGGACCGCATCAAGCATATGTAAAATTGAGGAAGTGAGGTGGAAGAGAAGATATGAGTGGGTTAGATGTACCATTTCAATTTCTTATTCTTAACCCCACTGTTTTTATTCAAACATATCGGCTCTGAATTTTACATTGAGCTCTCTGGATATCATCCTCCTTGGGTCTACCCATGCGCATTACCTAGTTTTGCATAATGCATAAACTATATATATATATATATATATATATATATATATATATAAGATTAAGATATCATTGAAATAAAAATAACTACTTTGTTGAATGTTAAAGTACGTACACAAATGAATGCCTTAAAAGATGGAGGATGAGAAGGTGCACTTTCGACATCATGGTCTATGAATTTTGGAAAAGAGTAAATCCTAGAACTGCAGCAAAAAAAAAAAAACATTCAGAAGGTTCAGCTCTTCGGATAGTCTAAAAGTGGTTTGTCAGGGTGATCTTAATCTAAGCAATCATCCACACTGTGACATCGATGAAGGCTGCTTGCCATTGTGGAGAATAAACCAAAGATTTCAATGGAAGAGATTGCTTAGATTTTTAAAATCAATATCTCAACTAGCTTCTACCGTTTGAAAAGACTTTGGTTCAAGAAAACTCAAGTGATTTTCGCAAATCAAAAAGGTGCCATGACAACCACAAACTTAGAGATGAAATGCAAAACCCTCCAGCTCTCTCCATATATTCCTAAATCAGCTCCTTCAGATTTTCATTTGTTTTGGTCACAAGAGAACAATTTAAATGAGAAAAAAAAATTCTTCAAAATGATAATATCAACTTTCTATGAAAATGGCATCAAACTTTTAAAACAATGGGAGCCAGTTGTTAAAAACAATGGAAACTATGAACAGTAGAATCCCTAATATCCAGAGGGCCTCATAACTGAACATGATTTTGATGCGTATATTTGAACTATTTGGGTGATATATATGTAACCGATTTGAAATTTCTGTTTTTCAGGAAATTTACTTTGGATAATTGCTTATGCTTATTTCACCCTAATGGCTAGTATTAGTGCAAAAGTTGATGGGAATAAGAGGAAAAGAACAACTTTGAGGTTATCGCAAAAAGTGGAAAGACACTGGTGAAAGTTCATTGTAACTAATGACTGAGTTCAACATAGAAAAGTCAACATTGTATGATATAAAATCTTCCAAGGAAACTCTTCTTCAGCATTTACACTGCCACAATGAACAAATTTCAAGAACAAAAGCAGAATGAAATGTGGAAAAAGCCGAAAATGAAGAGAAAGAATCATCATGCAACAGCGATTAAAAATTGTTACAGTATTTGTTTTGCATATGTGGCATACTTAATTTAATGAATTTTCATTAACATTACATAATTTATTTCCTTTTCCTTAAAATCAATTCTGCTATATTTCACTCACCATTAGCTTATTTTGTTTACTATAAGACATTGAAAGTAAATGTTAAACCCGATTTCAGTTCTTTTATTTTAATCTAAATATAACCCCTCATATCTAAACTTTGTAACCAATTCCTCATGTCCGGAAGGCTTTCTTAGTCCATTTGTTAGGGATTCTATTGTATTTGAGTGATAAATGCTTTTGATACTATGTAAAATTGTTTTTAATTTTCTAATTGAGCACAAATATTTGCAATGATATTCAGCTTTGAAAAATTAAGTAAATGTAAAATTTCTTTTACTATACCTAACAAAAATAAGAATGATAGCTTTAGACAAACATGGTGGAGTTATAAAAAAAAAAAAAAAAAAATATACAGAGTTGATGGGGTCACAGTTCAAAAAGTTTGAGAAATCATGTACAGTGGTACTGCAGCTTAAGTCGTTTCTAGTTAAGTCATTTTTGAAGATATGTCAGTTTTTCTTAAATATTATATGGAAAAATAAAGTTCGCCTTAGTTTGTTTTACTTGAGTTTACATTGACCGTTAAAAATATTAGAAATGTCAGAACACTAAAATAACAATAAACACAATCATATTTAAATAAATTTAAAATAATATATATAAAATCATCAAAAACAAATATTAGCATAATAAAGTATTAAAATCGTCAAAAACAAAAATAATTAGCATAAAAAGTATGTTCAGCAGATGTTCTTATTTCAAATTCCTACCGACAGGTGCCACTCGTGTGTCGTTTCCTGCTCTAACTCCAATTTTGAATTCAGACTTGTTTACATCTGTGCTCTGAAGTTGACATTCTTCCAATTACATTTCAGTTGTGATTTAGGATACATTTTTGCCCATGACTGAAGAAAAGTCCCAGTTCAAGTGCTAATGCTAAGCATAAGGCTATATCAGGTTGAAATTAATTATTTTATTCAGATTACTGTATGCACATATAAATACTGTAACAGGCAATGGAGAGTGTTTATTTGCAGTTTATAGTGTGATTATTTTGACTTAAGTCATTTTTCAACCCACGTCGTGATCTCTGGAACCAGTTAACGACGTAGGGTGAGGTATACCTGTATATGTCACTGGACACTAAGTGACAAAATTCTTAAGTTAAATTGTTAAATCCTTAACAATTTAACCTCTGACCTACTGGACATTATTTAAACAGGACCTTTTTTTTCCTTATTCCCTTTCATATTTCAATTGACCACATTATCTTGAGCATTGTAACCATAATTAACAATTTAAACTCTGACCTACTGGACATTATTTAAACAGGACCTTAACTAAATCTTAAGATACTTTCTTTATTGCTTATCAATAGAAGCAACAAAATATTCATTCATATACCTGAGCAATATTATTTTTTAGACAATGCAGCATTGGTAAGGCACTATCCCCCGAGCCCAGACTCAAAGCTTCAACATTTTCTTGCAGGGCACTTTCTGGTGTAGAGAAAGGAAAAGGGGCTTTTCCATAAAGGCATGAGAAGTAGTACAACAGCCACCACTGGCTTGTAGAATATTGGCAGACAATTTTACCCCAGGTTTGTTTCACCACACGATCATCAGCATCAGAACAGCCACTGAAAAAGAAAATCAACATGTAAAAAGTGAGGAGAGAGAGAGAGAAAATAAAAAAAAATAAAATAATTCTAGCTAAATCTTGTATTAATGAATGATTTGGTTTGATTTGTTTTACGGAATATCAACCTCAATGGGTTATTTAATGCAGACAAAATTTTTATTGCTGGTAATGTTTTTCTTCAAAAATCTATTTCTGGGAATATTTTTCCTTGAAGGAATCTATAGCTGGTAATATTTTTTTCAAAGAATGTATAGCTGTTTGTATTGCTAGTACTTTTTCTTTTTTTTTTTAAAGTATTGCTGATAATTTTTCCTTCAAAAATTGCTGGTAATATTTTTTTTTTTTATTACCAAGTATTTCTGGTATTAAAACCTATTTTTACACAAGTTTGGGTGTCAACTATTTGCCCATAGCTGGGACTAACACGTGCTACCACCCCAGGTCAGGGTGGTTCCTAGATCCTCAAAATCTCCTGATCAGAGGCCTTGCTGTTGGACGTAGTTTATCGTCTTACCCAGGACGGATTAATGGATGTAGAAGAATGAAAAAAAATTTAGACTATTATGTAAATTATAATAGTAAATTAGATTCCAACATGCAAGTTTGTTGAGGAGTATGATAGAGAAAAAAAAATCATTTGCCAACATTAAAAAGCTAAAAACATTTATTTGAAAAACACTTTGTGATACAAGAATATGTGTCAATTTAAGTGCAATATGAGCACTGGTAAAAAATGATGCTGAGACATTAGGCTTATTATACCCAGAAATTCATACACAGATGTCCTCAAGGACATGTGGATAAAAGCATTGGTTAGATCCAGTGACAGGACCCAAAGAATGTGAGTTCAATACTTGGTTAAGGCAGTGGAGAACGAGGAGAGGGGAATTAATGGGAGATAACTGATAAGTGACATCCATTAAACATGGCACGTAGGACTAAAACAGTCTACCCCAGTGAGCGAAATAAAGGGTTCAGTTCAACATTCCAGCCACCTAAAGAAGGCTGGAGCATACAACAGCCAAAATGTTGTGATAAATATGGCGACAAAGATGAGGACAATAGTCCGAATAATGTAAATAGTGTACATAATACCTCATCTCAGAAATATAGACAAAAACAATTGAAATGAATTTATTTATTTTTTTTTTTTTTTTATTTAACCAACCTGTCAGCAGTACTGGGTTTTACAAGGTTGATCTGCTCAATTTTGACATCTTGAGCAAAGTCAAGTAACAATTGATGCACTCCCAAATGAAGTTTGTCAGAAGAGGCAGGCAAAGAGGAGGACAGGTCTTTAGCCAGG
>CAHIKZ030000366.1:2782500-3053335 GCA_903632075.3 Acanthosepion pharaonis | reverse complement strand
GCCCAGTGGAGGATGTGAACAGTTTAATGAAAGGCCTGAGATGCACATACTATGCTTTGATCTAAGCTCAAAGGCTAAGAATTGCAACATCAACAGAGCCTCAGTAGCAATGGCTATAATTTTGTCAGTGTTGTCTTGGCAGATAATTACAGAAAGAGTGTATTACTTATCAATTCATACCCCACCCACAACCTCTTTTCTTTGTTTCTCTTTTTGGCATTTGATTGGCAAGTAGCAAGATTGTAAGATGATTTATAAATTGACAAGCTGCAGAGAGGATTGAAATAATGCCTTTCTCAAAGATGTCATTAGAAAAGCGACATTGGTCATGTAGGTCAACTATCCATAATGGTACTTTTTCTAAATCAAATGTTACTTGTTTTAAAATAATATTAGCATTATTTAATGATCCTTTTTTTTTTATTACATTTGGGGAGGGGGTGGAGTTTCTCAACCAAAGACAAATCAAAATTACAATTTTCAAATCTAATTAAGATTCTTAAGTAAAAATATATTTAACTGAAAAAAGTTAATTCTTTTAGCATATTGGGATAAAATCATTTGATCAGACTGTATTACCAAAATTAAAATTTAAGCTGTAACTGACTAAAAAGAATAGATTATGATAAAACTCTCTATATTGTTCTCTGTATTTGCTTTTTTTATATTATGTTCAATACTTGAATATTAAACTAAACAGATGACATTCCTATTCAACATTGAATAATTATGGATTTATATTTATAAATTGAACATCACATTAAATTTTGTTGTCTATTTCATTTGTCACTAGAAAAGTTTACTACAAACAGGCAATTTTCCCATCTCTATATTGTGGACTCTTTTATTGATGTAAAATATGATATACACAAAAATATATATATATATATGAATACACATTCTGTTTTATATATGTAGGATTGCATGAATTTTACCCCATATTAAAATACTCTAATAGCTTTTTATCTACAAATGAAAAGTCACTTGAGACTCAAGAGTGACTTTTTCTAGAGTCTAGAGAAAGTCATATTTAATTTATCAAGGATAAAGAGAGGCTTACAGTCAGTGGCATAGCTAGGTGTGTGTTGCAGAGTGTGTGCAACCCAGGGCTGCTCTTGAATTTGCACCCCACCTAATACAAAATATTGCACAGTGAGTTCTTCCTATCTCTATCTATCTATCAATCTATATATATATATATATATATATATATATATATATATACACATACACACACACTCTATTAACTATTTTGTGTACTATAATATTACTTTCACATATGCAAATATACTAGCATGCTTTAAATACACTCCAAACATATTTTAAAAGTAACAGTTAAACAAAATGCAAAATCAACACATAGGGAAAAAGGTGTAAAAAAAAAAAAAAAAAATTGTGCCATCTTTATTTCTAAAAATGAAAGCTACAACATTCTGCAAAGTAACTTTTCTTGTTTTTTCTATACAGACCCAAAAGTGCTGCCCCTGGGAGTGGATTTCCCCTGCATCACCACTAACTGTGCTACTGCTTAGGATTTGATAGACAAGTTGCTATCCAAATTGGGGAGGTTGAACAGATTAATGTTTTTTAGTATTAGACTTGGTTGGCAACCAGTCTAGGAGAAGGAAAACTCTGCATTCCCAAATTCAGGTAAATGGAACTTGTTAATGTGGGAATATGTGGTTGCCTAAAAGAAAGAAAACCTCCAGTAGAAAACCAAGCCTTCATCAGAGTACAGAGGTTGGGCATGATGCTAATCACCTCAGCCTGTGGGGCAATACTATCACAAAAACCTCACCCATAGGCCTAATGTGCCAAAAGGCACCATGCAGATAGCATTTACTATTGGGCAAGGTATAGCAGTTGACAGATTCCATTTTGGCATATAAGACAATTCAAAATCTTTTAATAGTGGAAAAAATTGAATGAACAGTTGACTTTTCATTTATTTATTTATTTTTTTTTTTATAATTTCACCCCAAGCAAGGAATTAAAGCCACTAAGATATGAGGATTTACTGAATGTGAGAGAATCTGAGAGAGAAAAAAAGGATTATCAAGGAGAGAGAAAAATAAAAGAACATAAATTAAGAAGAAAGGAAATAACTATTGATATTGCATTTAAATTTTTGAAGACCAAAGATGACTGGCAAGCATGAAGCCAGCAGAGAGTTCTACAAGTGAGAGAAGAAACTGTTAACATAGACTTTATGGTTACATCAATCCAATTCAACTGTAAATTGATGAGACCTTGTTGCTAATCTAACATGGCACTTAAATTCATAAAGTCTAGGTCAGTCAGTCAGTTATGTGCCATGCATGATACATGCTTAGGCAATCATGTATCTTTTGATACATGACTGATGAGGCAGAGTTTTTCCCACAGTAGGTTGTCATTTCTTTCTGTGATAGACCAGTTGCCATCCAAGTCTGTCCTGCTATTTACCCAGAAGAAGAGGATTGATATCTTTCCCAAAGGTATTAGCATGTAAGTGAATGTAATGGATTTGAACTCGGCTCTCTGATTCTTCAATCTGAGCCACTATCCATTACTCCACCGTACCTCCTCTAGGTACCATATAGAGGAAAGCACATCAGAATAATTACCATGAAAATATTTATAAAAAATGCACAGCGAAGCTACATTATGATGGTAGGAAAATGAGTGAAGCCAAGATGCCAGGTCAGGAACAATAGATTGCAGATTATTCTTTGTATTTTATCAAGAATTTCTAAATATATAACAGAAGAACTAAACCATATGTAGCAGTCATATTCAATATATTGATGAATGGTAGACTTAGAAATGTGTAAGATAGATTCCGGCTAGAAAAATTGTCTAGCACAATATGGTGAACCAACTTTCCTTGGAGTCAACCTAGCAATTGATTCAGTATAATCTTTCTCTTTCATATCGGCAGAAAATGTTAGCCTGAGAAGGCTCCTGGAGGTTAGCATCTGCCATGCTGATGGAAGACAAACAGGGTTCTCTGAGATGATTAAAAGAGTGCAGTTTTGTTTTGGAGGCATTAAAATTAACAAGTTATTCCTTGCCCCAATTAACAACAGTCATTTTTTTTAGATCAGCTGCCAATCTGACCTATCAAACTGATCAGACTTACTATTAAGAGAGGATTAAATTGTTGTCATCATCATAAATACAGAGTTGAGAACTGATGATTACTAAATAAGAAAATCTTCCATTTTCCCTTGTGCATAATACGAAAAATTTTGAATGAAAAACTAAAAGGCAAAAAGGGCGGGGGTATTAAACACAAGTACACATTTCAGAAATTTTTACTCAGCTTAAAAAAAGAAAAAAAAAATTTGAAATGGCAAGATTGCAAATACACTCTGTACAATAGATAATAAAACACAAAGTAGACAGATATTGATAACATTAGTTTACAAAAGGCATTTGATATGTTGGCAATATTTGTTCTTTAAGAATCAGCATAATTGTCTTTTGTCTCAATGACAGGAAATTCACTGAAATTGATTAAAAAAAAATTAATAAAGGAAATATGTAAGATCTTTCATGTTTTGATAACATTAATTTTCTTATTTCTTATTAATTTTGCATAAGTGGTCTCTATTCACCTATATATCTCTCCATTAAGTGACTCAGAATTAGTTTTAACTTGGTGGCTACACTAGTCTACTTGTGTGTCAGACCACTTGCAAGCTAACCAATATTCTACAACAACAAAGGCCTAACTATTGTGTAAATTATATACTTATGTAAATTTTTTCACTTGAAAAATTGGGCAATAATTCCCATGCTGTGAGGTTGTTTCATATTATTCCTCCATTTATTAATACAAAGTATCCAGTTTGAAAACTTCAAATGATTTCAGAAAAATAAAACAATACAAAATAGATATGTAAATAACCCGGACATAATTATATTGCATTATATATCGTGTACACTGATACTCATAATTTTAAATTGCAAAATATTATAATTTATGTGGATACAACATTGAGATTTTAATGGATAATATGGTACTACTCTTCAAAAACATTTGACATAGCAATGACTCTACTACAGGGTCATATTATACTCAAGGATCTAATTCATTCCTTGTTTTTAGCTTTAGAAATATGTGGTCATATTATACTCAAGTGGGATTAAGCACAAGAAAATATTGTAATTTTAAAAGGTTTTATATGACTCAAAGCTAATTTCAATATTCACAACTGTCTTTGAATAACTTATTTTTTCTGTCGAAGGCATTAGGAATAACTTATTGATAGAGCTATTCTTCACTGACTGCCCTCTAAATATGACCTTATGCTAAATTGGATTATTTAAAAAAATATCTAGTTAGGTCCCAAAAATCAAAATACCAGTGGGTATAAAAATACCAGTAATACATTTTTAAAGCAAAATGACCAACACTACATTTTCTCGTAAACTTACTAACAATACATTTTTCTTCTAAAATGACAAAGCATTTTATAGTAAAATTGAAGACATGGCATATATTGTCAAAAGAAAACAAAACAATTTACTATGTCGCCCCTTGTTTGTAAGATTATTTGGTTAAAAAAAATGCAGCTAATGAATTAATTATAAAGTTTAAATTTTTCATATTTAGATTTTGGCATTAAATAAGCCATACAGGTTGGTATGCCATGAAACAAAAACAATCAAACCAAATCCTTGAAGAAGACTGAAGAATGCACCTTTCAGATAATAATGAAAAAAAAAAAAAAATGAAAACATTAAAATAATAAAGAAAACCCAAACTATCTATTATTATAATTATTTTGTTTATTCAAAGCTAATCCTATATCTCCTTCAAATCTAACATTAGCCCTACCAAAAATGATGAAGAATTGAAAAGGAAACTGAAAATGTTGTTGTATAGAGCATAATATTGTGGATAACTAATTCTGAAAAGATTAAAAACTCATCACAGCCTTGTCTATTTGGACAAGGCCGTGATGAGCTTTTAATCAGTGAATAAAATCTGCTGGTATGGATTAAAACTCTGTGACTGTCACCTTCTATCCCAGCCCACTCTCCATTCTGTCTAAACAGACAGACACACCTAGTGATCAAATTACTTTCTTTTGCCTCCTCTGCATACATTTTGCTATAATCCTGTACTAGACTATATTCTTAATTGAAAACGGAATTTCTACAAATTGCTAAAGTTTTTCACATTACACTGACGTGCCAAAAGCCATAGGTAGGTGTCTAGTATTGTGTAGGACATCCTCTAACCCAACAAAGTGCAGAAATTTGATGTGACTTTGATTCTGTAAGTGGTTGGAAAATCTCTGGAGAGATGTTGAGTCACGTAAATAGATCTCTCCATTACATCCCATAATTGGGCTCGTGTTGGATGAATATGGTGGCCACATTATTTGTTGCCCCACCTAAATTCTAAAATCAACCTGGAATGTAATTAATTAGACCATGCTGCCATTCTTCCAAAGTTCAATTATTAATGCACAAGCCCATATATCATGGTGTTAAACAGGAGTACTGGTAGGACTTCTGCTCTTATATCCCATAGATGTTAAAGGATGCTAAATTGACTTGCTGGAAATGGTGCCTCCTGCATTTAATGTAAATGTGATTTGAACTTGAATCATTTGTCTGTTACTGCAGACAATTCTACTCTGGTATCTCTGGCCAGTATCATTAAGGACCATGGTTGGCTATGGTACTGTCCACTGTGGGTGATAATACCTTTTATCAGGTATCTAATGACCCTATAAATCAATAGATGTCAAATGTCTCAACAATTTCAGAAAATGGAACTCCCTATCATGCTCCATTTAAATGCTGATAATTAACCTCACCAGAACAGCCTAGCCGATGTCCACACTGACTCATCAGATGTCAGAAAAAGTGATATAGATCTAGGCATTTCCATGATGCTAAGGTAGGATGATGCCATCTGCCATTATCTTTATATACTACTATCCTATGATTTTTGATAGTATACAGCATTTTCATAGATAATTGTAAGGACATGAGATTCCAAAGGAAAACAATATTAAAAAAAAACAAAAACTAACAGTTAAAATTTTTTTTTTTTTTAAACTATAAAGAGTGCTTTTGTTGCCATATATTATATTTATTTTCAAATTTGTAAGCATCAAACTATTCAACTCTGCTGCACTAGTTTTATATATTTGGTTATTAAACATGCTTAGTCTGACACAAGGCCTCAAATTGCTTATAGTACTTATTGTTACTAAATGACAACTCACCTAAGTACTGAGAAGGTTCATTTCTGTAATGTTGCTTGATAAGTATTGCTTATTATGGTGTAAATGTCTCAATAGTAGGGTATATGTGAAGATAACTCATGGCAATAGTGAATTGGTTTGTGTGATGAGCTATTTAACTATCATGTCATTGTAGGTGCCTCTAATTAAACATTAGTAATGGTTTACTAAACTACTCTACTATTGATTACCTTATGGCAAATCAGTTGCTTTATATGTATTTGTAGTAAACAAAGAAAAGAGTAATGAACTGTTACATAATAACATGGTCCTTCTATATGGCAATGAATGCTGGACCATCTCTGCATAGATGAAGAAGAAACTTGAGGTGGTAGAAAAGTGGTTCTACAGAAAGATGTTGAGAATACCATAGTCTAAACATGTGAGCAATGACAGTTTTATAGAAAATGGAAGCAAAAGAACACTTGTACTAAATATCAGGAAGAGCCAGATGAAAATTTCTATGGCACATAATGAGGCTTGGAAAATTTGACACTCACAGGACATATTGAAGGCAAGAGGGACAAAGAAAAACGATGCATAACCTAACAACCCTGTATAAATGGATGGCAGAACAGGGATTAGAAGAGACAGCAAAAAGACAAAATTTACAAAGAGCTGCAAAAAGGAAATTGTGAAGAACCATGATTGCCAACATCCTGAAGGGACATGGTATATAGAAGTTTGTTTAGTGGCATATCAATTCCTTATGGGCCATTTAATGCTGAGATTTAATTTTCTTAGGAGCATTAGTAATTTCTTTTACAAAAATGTATTGCTCGTAATATTTTTTTCCCTTACAGAAATGTATCGCAGGTAATTTTTATTTACTTTTTTTTTTACTGTAAGAATGTATTGCTGGTATTTTTACTATACAAATTTTTATACTTTCATTGTGTTTTGATCTCAGTTTGGGGTTTAACTATTTACCGATAGCTGGGATCCTAACAGGTACTACCACACCAGGTATCCCTCTCTGATGTTGTGGACCAACATACGAAAATAGGTGGTATTACTTTTGGAGCAGTCCTTGTAATTCATAAAAATATTGAAAAATATTCTATTTCTGATATTATTGTGAAAATTAGAAATACTTGACAAATGTTACAGGAAGTTATTTTTCCTCTCTATAAAATGATTCCCTGTAAATGACCTGCTGCATACATGCATCATGGTCGATTACTTGATCAACATAATCTTTAGTTTTGAAGTTTGGGGAGATTTATATGGAATTTTTATTAATGCACAAATAAATCCTCTCTGAGTATATTTAGAGATTTGGAGCATTTTTTCATCTTTTGCAGTTATCTCTAATTTATGTTCTTTAAAGATATGGAGATTACATGGTAAAAAAAAAAAAAAAACTCCCAGCAAATTACATGGTAATCTTTGTAAATAAAGACATAGTCTTGTAAAAAAATATTATTAATATTTTCATGGTAACTTGATGAGCTATTTCCCCTAGTGCTTCAACTACATGACTGTCACTTCTAATCTCACAGTTTCTTTTCTTGCACTGCTCACTTGTAGAACTCCCCTTCAATTTCTTGCTTCCCTGCTGAAAAATTTAAATGCAACATCAATTACCATCTTCTGTTTTTTTTATATTGTCCTTTCCTCAGTCCTACCCACTAAAGTTTTCTCATTCTGTTTCACTCCATGTAACCCTCTGTTATCTAGTGGAATTATTACCTTGATTGGGGTGAAAATAGATCTAATTTTGAAGATCTATTTTTTAGGCTGTACATGTATCTATTATACTATATATTAAATTTTTTTTTTTTCTGAAAATCTGTAACTTTTTGCTGTATTAGTAATATTTCCCTTGTACAGCAGCCTGTTTCAAAATGTTTAGAAGCCAGGAAGTGAAATGATCAAATTCATGAAAGAGTATAACAATAATAATAAAAAAAAAAACTTTGGTTTATTCCAACTATTGTTCTTATCTTTAATTGTTATAGATGTTATTATGAGCACATGGCTAAGTGGTTAGAACATTTGCATTCTGACCATAAGTCCTGGGTTCGAATCTCACAATGGTTGATTTGTCAGGAAGGTCTTCCTGATGTTATTGGACTGGAGGGGTCAATGTGGCACCTTTGGAAAGTGCCTGAAAGCCAGGGATTGGCTATCCTTGAATAAAAGTGGCCAGCTATATATATATATATATTTATATATATATGACACAACATTTTGGCCAAGTTCTCTCTGGCTATCATCAGGTGTCCATCTTTTGGTTGGTGAGGGATAGCCTGTGTGAGTTGATTATTATTTTATTTTTCTTCCTGTGATACCATTTCCTGATTAACTATAGTATTTCTCTACTAGATCTAGTGATTGAACTCCTGTTCACAAGGTGGCAGCAACACTTGATTAATCAACACCTGTATCCATTATATTATCATCCTGAAGTAGATTAATTTTTGGAAACTTTTCAATGCCAGATGATTTGGTTATCACAGTGGCTTCATGCTGCAAATTGATAAGTTTTGTTTGATTTTTGAAATGAGGAAATGTCAATATATAAAGAGAACCAATGCTTTAATCCACTAGGCTATTGTCTCATAGGACAATTCTCTGCAGAGAACTTGGAGCCTTAATCCTAACCTGTCTGCCTGCCTGTTGCTGATTCTGCTGCACTCATTTGTTACAGCTGCTGTTGAAGACTTGCTGTCATTTGTCTTTCTTACTTTATTGGCAGCACCCATGTTGGATTTATTTCTATGCTAGATCTAGGCCTCCTTAGTAGATCAGGGCATGGGAACAGTCTATACCCACAGATCAAATAAAGGGTTCAATTTGTAATTTCCTGGATTGATATACACCTGATGAAGGCTGGAGAGCACAAAATGTTGTGATAACAACAACAAAGATGAGAAAAATAGTCCATATGTAATTAGTATAAATAACATAAAAATAAGAGACCTATATTGCTACCTCAAGTTGGGTTGAACATAAGTAGTTTTGGTGGTAGTGTTGGTTTGATTTCTCTAACTTCTTGGGCAAAGTATAACAAAAAACAGTTGTGTTAAAAAAAAAAAAAACTTTTGTTTTTCTCTTGACACTGCTATTATTTTAAACTACTATCACTCCCTCTGCAATGTTTCTTGTTTTAAATAATAATAATAATGTTTTAATAAAATTCAAACATGAAAATGAATTTATACATTTGCTTTGTTCTTGAGAATTTACAACAAATATTAATGCTATTTATTAGATTGTTTAGTTACAAGAAAAATGTTATATTTACAACATTCTAGAAATGCAAACCAATTAATACAATGCAATGCTTATCATTTACCAATTTATAAAGAAATAGAAAAACAATTTTTTTTTATTTGTAAATTTATAAAAAATTACTAAATTATAAAGATATGTGAACCAGCAATAATGAAATTATTATTACCATTTTATAAAGTTTGAATTGATTGGCAATTCACTAATGTTTTGCCAACCATTCCAAAGAACACAATTCATTAGCTTTGCTGATTGCTTTAGTTAAGGTGGTTAGTGTCCACTCTTCATTTAAAATTTCTTCATCAGTCAGCACTTGGCTGAGAATAATATATCGACAGATTTTCTAGGCATTTTTAGAAAAATTAATAATGATCTTTTTAGATCATTATTAATTTTTCAAAATTATTTTAAAAAAAAAAAAAAAGAAAAAAAAAAGGAGTTAAAAAAGAAAGGGTTAACCTATAATTATTTGGAATTTTAGGCCTTGAATTTTTATTGATTTGGCATCCTTGATCCTAGATCACAGTTATAAAACAATTGGAAAATTAAAACAAAAAGTCATAAAATTTGAAGAAAATGTCTAAAAATATGTGTATTTAAATTTTCATGTTCTACAGTTCATAGATATTTTTTTTAGAATTATGAATAAAAGGTAGTAAAGGGTATTTTGGTAGTAAACAGCAACAGAAAAACTGTCCTTTTGAAAAACCAACTTTTTTGTGTAGGCATGAAGGTTAAACTTTGCCACTTCTTGTTTAAGCTTGGATATACAAAACATAGCTAATATTTTTTATGCGCATTTTTCTCCTGTTTGTATAATTTCTTGTAGCAGATGTATCAACTAATTATTCTGTTTGCTTCTGACTTCATCCAAAGTTTTTTTTTTTGTTTGTTTTTTTTGGTGAAAATCGCAATAGCTTTATCTAAAAAATTTGGAAATTTCATATAAATTTTTATTTGTCAAAAACTCATGGTGGTTCTGCATCCTCACTTTTATCATAGACTCTTCTAATTTAGTTTCTTATTTTATGAATTTTCTTTGTTTTTGTGCCCACAGACAACAGTTGTGTTTAGTAGTTATTGCAGCAAGAATAAAACAAGGAATAAATATGAATAAATTTCCCAGAATGACTCCTGCTATAGCAAATACTTTATGTTGTGCTAGCAGTAGAATTCACCGAATGCTGCTTCATGATTTGTTTATCAAAGACCTTTCAAATTTTCATTTTATAGTATTTAGATTGCTAACATTTAATGAAACATTAAATAAAGACTTACTGTATTTAATGTATCCTATATTACATGTAACTCAAAGAGAAAATAATGACTTAATCAAAATGTTAGCATTCCATATAAAAGGTTAGTACTGGAAAGAGTGTTAACAGTTAGTTCTTCTTTATGTGCCATGTCCCTCCACTTCGGACATAGGCGAACATGATTTTCCACAAATTCCTGTTCCTTGTAGCTCTTAATAAACTTTCTTTCTGTTATTTCTCCTAAATCTTGTTCTGCCATCCATTTACTCAAGCTCATTAAATATGTTATGTGTTGTTTTCCTCTATCTCTCTTTCCCTCTATCTGTCTTGCGAGTTTCAGATTTTCCAAGCCTGTTTTCCTCTTATATGCCCTAGAAACCTCAACAGTCTCTTCCTGATGTTGAGTATTAGTTTCCACTTTGTTTCCATTTTCTCCCAAACTTTGTAATTCAGTCCATGGTATCCTCAGCATCCTTCTATAGAACCACATTTCTTTTTGAATGCTTCCTTGGCTATCCCAATATGCCTTCAGATTTCAGTGTCACTTGAGAAAACTATTTTCCTGAAAAGTTATTTTAATAGAAAGATTTTATAAATTTCAACCAAAAGCAGCTTGGTTAATGAATGCCAAATGTTTCCTTATAGGGAAACAGCTAATATTACCATTACCATTTCAGACTTGATTAACAATCAAGAAACATTGTCTGAAAACTATGATTGTTTGATGGCAATAAAATCAAATCAATTTTCTTTACTGTAAATTGTTTGTATAAATACTGTCAGTTATTTATACAAATAAGTATTTTCAAATATATTAAACCTTATGTTTAAGTATCTTTAATTTGTATTAGTGTAAAGATATACTTCAATATCCTTCTATATGTCAGATACTTTTGGAATATGCAAAAAAAAAAAAATGTGAAACTCAGTTATTTTACAAGTCTAAATAGTATTGTTCATTTGTTTTTGCCTTGCTTTTTTTGTGGCTAATGGATGTCTTATCTCTTGAATCTTTGACAGTGGCAGTGCCATGGATAATGGAAAAATTATATGTAAGTATTCATTCACTCCTACATATTTTTTTTATTCTGAATTCCTCTCTTACCTTTTTAACTTTCTTTACAGGAATAATATTAAAATATGTTTACCTACTTGCTCTACTGACATTTGCTCTTACATTAACAAAGTTTGTGACTGCTTTGTGCTTTACATAAATGAACCTGATAGTATATGACATGAAGAACTACTTGAAATACTAGAAAAGGTTGATTTACATGGGAAAGACATTCAAGAAATCTGTAACCTCTATTGGGAAGAAACAGCCTTCTGGAAGATAGAACAAGTTCAGCGAATATAAAGAATGGAAAAGTATGGCAAAGATGTGTTTTCTCACTGGATTTATTCAAACTAAACAATGAGACAATCGTAAGAGAACTAAAAGGCATATCCTGACTTTTTATTATTAGCAGACAATCTTAAAAAACATGGATGACAGCAGACTTAGAAGGAAACTGAAAGAACTCTTAGACAAGGTAGTAAAGGGAAGCAAGAAGAAAGGACTCCCATGGATGAGGAGAAAACTGGAGGCAACAGAAATGTGGTTATACAGAAAGATACTGAGAACTTCATTGATGGAGCAAGTAAACTGTAGAAGGGGAAAACAGCTTACCTCCTGGAACAAAACATGCTTGTATGTGTCTTGTGTGCAAGATACTTGGAAGGAAACATGGACAATCCAAAAGCTACAATTTAAAAAAAATCTGATCTTGTAGTTCGGAGAATTTGCAAGATGAATTTATAGTTTACGTAAATTTCCGAGTCTCAGCTAAAATGAGCATGAGCAAGAGAACAGCAGAGGCCAATGAGTTATCATGCTTTATGTGTGGGGTTTGGCAGTAGTCTCACTGATTGTGACTGTAAGAAGACCAAGTACTCCAAACAGATATACCATTTTGCAACAAGGAAGTCATAAAGAAAATGGTAACAAAAAGACCACATGCTCAGAATCAGGAAAAGACAACTGAAATTCCTTAGACACAGAATGAAGAAGGGCTTGGAAAACTTCACTCACAGGGTATATTAAGGGCAAAAGAGATAGAAAGCAGTGAGCCACCTACCTGATGAGCTTGTGTGGAGCAAAGGGAGAAAAACTGCTAAGGACCACAGGTGATAGGAAGTTTTGGAGAGACATGATCTCCCATGTCCTGAAGGGACACAACACATAGAACAACAACTGTAAGAAGACGGAAATCATTATTGCTAGCAAAAGAGATAGCCCAAGGTCAGAGCTGCATATTAAGGATGTCTAAATCAAACTTGTATAGAAATTGAAGTATCTGGTTTGTGTGGTAACAGATGATAGAAAATATGACACCGAAAGGCACATAGAAATCAAACTATTAAGAGATAGGAAAATTTCTTTAGAAATAATAAAAAAAGTGGTGGACTAATCGGTAATATCTAATATGTTACATGACAGTAAATACTGGACAGTTTCTTCACATATGAAGAAGAGATGTAAAGATGTCCCATGGCAATAGAGGATTAAAGCATTGGTTTGTGAATTTAATGGCATAGTAATTGAGTTCAATCTCTGAGGTGGGTAGTACAGACTCAGACTAAATGGAAATGGGCCCCTTTTTTATGCTAATGTTCATTCTATACAAGGCCCAAGAGCAATTCAAGGTAGAGGGTTACTGTGTGGTGCTGTATGCGTGTAAGAAAAGGCAAGAAGTGAAGTTCATGGGGTTATGCAGGGAAGATAATGGTTAACGACTGAGCAGTAATAAAATCAAACAAGACGAGATATACCTTGACATATATGGTAGAATGAAATTCAATCTACACCTGTAGATTAAATAAAAAGTTCAGTTTGAAATTCCTTGAATATTACCTAGATCAGCACACACCTGAAGGCTGGAGGTTACAGCGTATGAAACTTTGTGATAATAACAACAAAGATAAGGACATTAGTCTGACTGTAAATAATGATAGTCCTTCATCCAGATTGATTGATTGATTTTCTATGGCATATCAACCTTTTGTGAGTTATATAAAGCCAAAAAATATTAAAATATATATATATATACACTTTTTTTTTTTTTTTTTTTTTTTTTTGAGATAATGATTTAGAGATACAAGTCTTACTAATTAACCCATACCTGGGAGGAGAAGAGATGGATTCATATCTTTCCCAAGGGTATTTGCCTATAAGTGAATGTAACAAACCCAACTGGAATTGGAACTCTGATCTCTGATTAACAATTCCAAGCCATTATCCATTACACCAACTACATAACCAAGCTTACATCCCCTGATATTCCCATAAAGTCACCCATCTAGGTACTGGCCAGTCTCGATGTTGCTTAATTTTGGTGACCATACAGGAATCGGTAATTTAATGTGATGTGGCCGTAAGCCTCTTCATCCAGAAATTAAGACAGTAAGCTGTAGCATCATTTTTTCCTGCCTCTTTTTTTCTTTTTATGTACTTGATTGCTTTTTATGTTTTTTGTTGTTTCCCATGACAGGATATCTTTTGTATTCCAATGACAATATACACAAAAGTTACTCTATGCAAGATAGCAAAAAAAAACAAAAAAAAAAAAAACTTTATTCTATGAATTTGTAAGATGATAACAACAAAAAACCCTTTTATTTCTCATATTTTTTATTTTCATTAGTTTCTATATTTTATTGCATTTTTATGACATTTTTAGCTGTTTCATTCTTTAGCTACCAAATTACATTGCATGTTTTTGCAACAATGAAATATTTTTTTAACAAAACTTGTAGTCTGTATCTTAAGAGCATGGTATATCATATAGCAATGTCCACCTTAGTTACTGAAATCATTGTAATCAAGAATGATTCTTTACCTGTAACCCTTGAGAAAAAAAATTTTTCTTAAAAGCATAAATTGTCTTTAGAAATGCAATTAAAACTACATTATTGCCTTACTGATAGACTGTTCCATAGGACAATTTTTCAGTACACAAATGCAGACTGGGACAGCTTTAGATCATACATGGCGGAAACTTTTATTTCAGCCTTCTTCTTCACACACTCCCTTCATATCAGAATTGATCCTTACTGAAATGGAGAGTTTTATACCTGAGGAAAAATTTCAACAGCAACTGAACAAGCCGCTCTGGTTCACCCCCAAATGTGCTGCAGCCATAGCTCATCGTAACCTCCACTACAATGCCTATCATGGGAACAGTGTAGTCAGACACTTCTTGCATTCAGAACTGCCTGCAATTGCTGCAAGAGAATTGTAGAAAATGCAAAGTGTAGCTATGCTTAAGCAATCCAAGCAAGTTGAAAGCAAATATATTGGATTTCAAAAGTTCTGGAAGATCTCTAACTAAATTTTGAATAGAGGCAAAGCATCTGTGCCTACTATTATAAATGGACCTAAGGTCATCTCATCCTCATTAGATAAGGTGAAGCTCTTCACTTTGATCTTTGCCTTGAATTCAACGTTAGATGACAAAGGCCACCCCCTTCTCAACTTTCCCCATCTCACTGAGCACAATCTTAGTAATATTTTCATTACAGCCCAGGAAATCTCAAGATTTATCAAATGTTTTCATTCTAAGAAGGCCACCAGTCCAGACAAAATTCCAATGGTTGTCCTTAAGAATATTAACCTGCTATTATCTTCGATCTTAGCAAAATTATTTAACCACTGCTTGATGGAGAAATCTTGCTCAAGTCTGTGGAAGGTGTCTAGTATATGCCTGGTATTCAAGAATGAGTGTTTATCCCCCTCACAGTATAGACCCATCATTCTAATCAGTGTCATTAGCAAACTCTTTGAAACTATAATTAACAAGAAAATAGTGGATCACCTCAATAGGAACAACCTCTTGGGTAACAAACAGTACAGATTTCAATCTGCCCGATCCACCACTGATATCCTAACTGCAATTAGTGAATTAGTGAGGCGTTTAACAACAAATACATTTTAGGAATAATTACATTAGATATTTCAAAGGCTTTTGACAAGGTGTAGCATAAAGGCTTACTGCTCAAGCTCTCTAGCTATGGAATCAGTTATAAAGTTGTTCCAAATGAGTAGGTCCCTGAAGGTAGTTGTTAATGACCAGTTCTCAGAGTTGCAAGCAATCAACACAGGCATCCCCCAAGGTTCACTTCTCAGTCCAACCCTCTTTACATAAATGATCTGCCTAAGAGTATACTGTCATCATTTGTAAATATCTATGCTTATAATATGATGGTATTTGGGTGCACCTCCAAAACCCTTAATGATCAGAGCTTGGCAGCTGATCTCTCCTCTAACTTAGTTCAGTGGGTGAAAAATTAGTTGGTCACATTCAATGCCTCAAAAACTAGTGACCTTTCACCATCATTGATCAGATCCAGAACTTGTACCAATCATGATGAACAGATGTTCCCTCAAGGAGGCTCCTTGCATCTGTTGAATCTTAAACTTAATCTAGCTCAAGTGGAACTTGTACATATGATCCATTGTTTAGGATGCTGGAAAAAAATGGTCGGTTCCCTGTACCACTTTAGCAAGTACCTTACTCCTCTTACTATCCTGTCTTTACAAGAGCCAGATCCAGCCAAAAAGTACTGCTGCTATATATGGTCAGGAGATGCCCAGTCTTCACTTTACACTTCGCGTCCTTGTGGGTGACAAATTATTTTCCACTCTACAACTCCTTTCTCACAGATGAGATGTCTCAAGCCTTTCACTACTTTATTGCTGTTTTCTTGGAAAGTTGTAGTATATTCATCTGAACTACACTCATTAGTTCTACCAGTGCTAATCTTCCTGGCTAAGATACATCATACCCTGCACATTGTAGAAAACCACTCTCATTCCCTTCATATTCCCTTGGTGAGATGTAACTTTCACTCAAATAGCTTCTCCTCACAGACTTCGTTGTGGACCTGACTTCCAAGAGGTTGCTTCCATGATTACTACAATATTAACCTCATCATCTAGGTTAACCATTATCTTCCCCACATATTTGCATAAGCTGTGCTTCTTACTTTGTAACTCCCTACCTTGAGTGGCTCTCATTCTTTGTACAGGGTGAACATCACTTTAAAAAAAAATCAAGGTCATTAAAGATAACATTAAAATTTTAATTTCCTTGATAAGTGAAGAAAAACATCATTTTACAGTTTTGTGCATGTTGTTGATAGCCATCTTTGTCCTGTTCTGAGGTTGCACCTTTAATGATAACTCTTGATTCTTCAGTCATTCAAGAGTTTGATAATATTATTCGGTATTTGCAGTTAGATTAAAACCATCAAACTGTTATAATCCAATGTATTAGAGGTGTTTGTTAAAGTGCATTGAAATATTTTGTCTAATTCAGACTGCCTTCTCAATAAAATCAGTCCCCAGATATCTAGGATCCTAATCTATTCTTTTTATATCAATCATGTACAGTGAGTGGCCATGGTTAAATGAAAACAGTTGGCAGAACTACCCAACAAACAAAATTGACAAAGTTTACAATAACAAGAAAAGAACAGGATAAAAATAGTATGAAAGCAAGCAAATGATATATGCAAGGCAAATTAACAATAATATGGCCAAAAGCTCTCAGGCTAAGAATTGGTGTTGACACACGAGCAAATTTGATTAAGCAATCATAGCATTCTGACCTCAACACAAGACAGACCAGGATTGAGTCAGATGAAATCAAGAATTGGTCTATTTTATTGGCTAGGAAGAAATCCCAGCATGCATTTATGTGCTTCTGCCTATAAATTTGTGAGGGGAAAGTGTTTTGCAATCATTCCCAACAATGACTGAAACCAACAAATCAAGTACTGTTGTAATCAACAAGAATATATTTGAAAAAAAATGTTGCATGTAAAAAGTGTTGGAATGCATTGTATATTGAATTGTTTAACAAATTTTTCTACATTAGAACTGTTACTTGATTGATTCTTTACTTCTCTTTTTTTTGTTACAGTAAGAGCTGAAGAAGTTTTTGCATGCAAGGTAAATTTTTTTCTCTTCATTTGATATTTTAACGTTTTCTTCCCCTTTTTATTTTTATGACACAGTTGTTTAAAGAATTTTTTTTCATTTTTCATCTTTTCTCTTTCATTTTTATGAAGTGATCATTTGAATAGTTTTAAATAAAAAAAAAAAAGAAAAGAGATTTGACAAGGCCCTCAGTTTATTGTTTCTCTACTCTTGGTATTGGGATGTTACTATTGCTTTATAAATACTTAATCATTGTAGTTTTCGTGGTTGTAATCAATTCAGCTGACTGGATAGATAATTTTTTTCTCTTTAGGTATTAATGCCTTCATGTTATATTGTCTTATTCTAAAGAAATCATGTAATATCATTTGACATTGTCTTTTTAATGGGTAGCAATATTCAGGCACTGTCTTTTTGATATTTAAAACAATGTATCTTAAAATCTTACTTTCCTCACTCTTATGTGACATTCCTTTATTTTCTTTTGGTAAATCCCTTTGTAGTTTGTGAGGATGTGAAAACACATTATCATAACTAACAGTGTGATGTCACTGATCAATTCATATATTTTCACTAATTCTTACAATGGATTAACAATGATCACATCTGTGCTCATTGTTACTTTACTCAATAGGATTAAGATGTCCTTTGTTCTATTCATTAACCTGATCATGTAATTCTTTTATATTTTTTTGTTTTCAATCATTTCACTCCAAGCAAGGCAATAATGCCACTAAGATGCAAGAGGTTACTTGGAATTAAAGAAAATGAGAAAACTTTAAGAGAAAGAACCAGAAAGACAATTGTAAACAGGAAACAAATAATAAACCACTGCTCCTGTTCAAAATATGGGTAAGGAGTGTGAACCAGGTGATGAGTAATTCTATCTAATCAAAGTATTACTACTCTAAAACATTCTGTAAATCTCTTATAATTAGCCATTCTTTTTAATTTACTCTGATGCACCTCTCTGCTACCAGTCTTCCTTCTCTGGCTATTTTTGTTTATTACTAATAATTTCACATGGAAACTGTGGCAATTAGTCTTTTACATTAAAATAACCCAACAGAATTGAGACAAATAATTGAAACAAAACTAAGACACATTTTATTATGTCTAATTGTTAACTGTTTGGATAATACAAAGAAAAGAATTAACTGATTAAGCTTTTCTAACTTTCATAGCGATTCTTTTTTTTTTTTTTTTTTACTTCACTAGATATAATCTTTCATACTTTGATAATGAATATTTCTTAAAGCTTTTAATAGAATTTTGATTTTCTGATGCCAATAGCCAATATTGCTTGGATAAAAAAGAATAGTTGATTTATTAGAGAAAAAAACAGCAGAAAGATCTACAATATAAATTAACAAAAATTTGTGTCCTTCAAGTCTTCATATTTCAATAATTTTTTCTATAAAAATACTATTATTAGAACATTTCTTATTTGAAAAATACGGTAATTTTTTCTTGACATGGTATGTTTGGCCAAAGATGATGATAATTATAAGTTGGTAAAAATGTCCATGTTCCCCACTAGATTCTGGTCTGTCAATATATCTAATGTCCTTAATTAAGATTTAAACCTTAAGATCTACTTGTATAAAAGACTCGTAACCAAAAATATATTCCAAAAATGTGAAAATTCCTGGAGTTGAAATATATCAGGTCTCAAGTATTTCAGAAAACAAATTGTATGCTATTATACTTAAGTTTTTACTTTTTAGCATTTTTCTAATCTAAATTTTATTGATAACATTATTTTAATTAAATCTAAGTATCCTTGATATGATATATTACCTTTTAATTTGTTCTTTTCAAATCTATACAAATTATATTTTTTTCATTATTTTATTTCTATGCAGATTAAATTTTAAGATTATCTTTGTCTTTGTTGTCTCAAGTTCCACTCTTTTAATAAAAATTGGCCACAAAGAATTAGACAATCATTGGCATCATAATTGATTGTACATAATTATGGTTGATGATCTTTCGAGTTATTAGAAAAATGCTAACATTGATTACATTCATTTCTTGTTTACAGGAAAACTTGACATTGCAGTTCCAGGGAATCAATTTGGACAAAAAAGATTTCTTTGGGAAATCTGATCCATTTTTGATATTCTACAGAGCTAATGAAGACAACAGGTTGGCATATTTTCCTACCATTTTTATTATTTCATCAAAATTATAATTTTCTCACTTTTGTATTTTTCATGTTTTATTGAACTTTTTCTACTTTCGGATTTTTTAAAATTGTTTTTATTTCTTATATTTAAAATGATCTTAGACCTTTATTAAATGCCATTATCTCTATAGCATGATGTGAGAGACGTTGGAGATCATGTAAATTATTTGTTCTCTTGTAATGTGAATTATCTCAAGAATAACTCGGAACAGAAAAGTAATTCTTGACAAATTTTATTTTGTACAATGTCTCTATTAGCAAAGTTTTTGTGAACTTTCATTTCTTAAACCAAACTTCACAGGACTGATATCAAATGTTAAAAAATGATGACTATCGTCTGAATTACTAGTTAAGTGATGATAGTAAGAAAATTAGAAATCAATATTATTGTAAAATTTTAATTCTTTCGAAGGACAATATTTGAGAATACAATGAGTAATGCACTTCTTGTAACATTTTTTTTTTTTTTTTAAATTCTCTACTTTATTTTGGTAGTGGTGGATGAGCATAATAACTTTTTTGATTTGTTTCTGTTCTTTTTCTTTTAGTTTTACTGCTGTCCACAAAACAGAAGTCATTAAAAACACCTTAAATCCCACCTGGAAACCATTTACGCTTTTGGCACGAGTCCTCTGTAATGGTGATTATGACAGGTACATTTCTTTTCCGTCTCCATCTGGTTTCCTTTGGTGTTTTATTCCTTTTTCCCTTGTCTTTATTAATTCTTTGTAGGAGCTCTTACATTCAGGATTCCACTGTCCATTTTCATGCCAACCGTTTTTAACAGATTTTTTTAAATTGTAACAAATTGCCTTTCAAAATGCTGTCGCTAACAATTACCGTTTTAGCTGATTTCATTATTATCCAATTCTCTGCAACATTTTCTTTCATTATTCTTTATCAAAGGAAGCAGTTGGTAGAGAATGGAATTTTAACTCTGTTGCTGGTTATGATAGCTGTACAGTAATGGTTCAATCCCAAACAGGACTGCCAATACTACTTTCATGCTTCTGGAAAAGACAATGATCTGCTTTTTTTTGTAAATGCCATAATCCTGTGTATATAATATGCAGGCTTTTCATCCAAAACCATATCCAATAGTCTGCTGTGTCTTATACTTTAGTGTAGAACTTAATCCCATTTTTTCCAGCACTCAAAATGGACAAAATTGGGCCAAATTGGATTTGTTTACCAGAGAGATAATATTTATCTAATGGTGTATTGCAACAAAGGGAAATAAATCTTTCATAATGTTTCTCTAAAACCCATACAGGTTTGTATTTTGTTGAGTCTAGATACCGAGACACAAGTTAATATTTATTTAATTTTATTTCAGTTTATTTTTTTAATGTGCGTTGGGAATTTAGTAGTCTTATACCCCAAGAGTTATTATCACAGTTTCGTAATTCTTATGAATCATAAAAGTAAACAAAATGTCCTGTTTCTGTTTTTTTTTTCTCTTTTTTCACCAGTTTTGGTAATTTTTTTTGCTCTAAAATCAGGTGCATTTTATACATAAGAATAAAAAAAATATTCTGTTTTTAATTGCATCTTATACTCTTTAGCAATCTATACACAAAGGATTATGGTATGCTATACACCAAAAACAGAATGGAAGTATATCATTATTGAGGAACGAAACAAATTGTTTCTCCTTGCAAAAACTTTTAATTAATATTAAAGCAAAACACATTCACTGCTTAAGGCTGTTTATTTCATAAACCAATGATCAATTATTCAGCAGACAGAAGTAATATATATTATTTTCACTATTGCTTTATGGTTTGATTTAAGTTGGAGAATCTGAAATATGTGGTTATCATAATCAGACATATTACAAATGGCTGACTCTAAACTTTATTTATTTCTGTTGGATAAGTTTTACTTATCTTCAATAATCAACATATCTTAACACTTGAGCTTTTGCTTATTTTTAAATAGACTATTATCACTCTCCACAGATTCCTTTTTATTATTAGCTATTAATTGCCATGAATTATTTGGAAAGACAGTGGTATGATTTCCCATTGCTTTCTATGAAGTTTTGATTTCAATGTAGTTTTCCCTGTTTCAGATAGTAGGTGATTATTGCTCTCCATCGATTCCTTTTTTTTATCATCTGTGAATTGCCATGACTTTCTGGGAAATAATGGTTTATTTTCCCACTGACTTCTCCTTAGTTTTGAATTCAGAAGACTTTCTCCTTTCAGATAGTAGTCAATTATGGCCCTCCACAGTTCCCTTTTCCTTATCTTTCTCAGGAAGTCATGGTAATTCACAGATAATAGAGCAGTTTCCCATTGCCTTCTCCACAGCTTTGGATTCAGAGTAGTATTTCTCTCTTCAAAGAGTAGATGATTATGGCTCTCTACAGATTCCTTTTTGTTATTATCTGTGAATTGGGAAAGATAGTAGAGTGCCTTCTCTATGGTTTTGAATTTGAAGATTCCTTTCTCCATTAAGGCCATAGATGATCATGACCTCCAAAGATTCCTTTGTTTTATTGCCATGACTTCTTGAGAAAGATAGTAGAGTGGTTTCCAGTTGCTTTCTCTATGATTTTGAATTCAAAGTTGTCTTTGTCCCTTCCATAGGCAATCATGACTCTCCACAGATTCCTTTTCTTTATTATCTGTGAATTGGCATAATGACTTGGGAAAGATAGTAGAGTGGTTTCCAGTTACCATCTCTATGGTTTTGAATTCAGAGTTCTTTTTCTTTCTTCAGAACATAGATGGTAATGGCTCTCCACGGCTTCATTTTCTTTATTATCTTTGAATAGCCATGTGTTCTTGAGAAATATATTGGAATGATTTCTTATTGCTTTCTCTATAGTTTTGAAATCAGCATGACTCATCTCCTAGACTGGCTGCCATCTAAAGTTAAACAAACTAAACTATCTACCCCGTTATTTAACCCATTAGCTGGTGGTGGGTGACAAGAAGAGATATTCATGCTTTTCCTCAGAGTCATTTGAACTTTACTTAACAATTCCACTTCCAACAGCAATAACTGTTACACTAACAGCAAATCCTTATTGCAAATTCCTAAACATCCACTGGGAAATTGTCAACTCCAAAACACACACTGAAAAAATACTACTCAATAACTATTGGGAAATAGGAATTGGTAAAATTTCAAAAGTAAACAAAAGATTGCATGTTAAAGACTGTATTTTCGTTTTTTTTCCCATTTTGTGTATTGAAATAAACTTGTAGTTTTCTTTATCTTAAATGAAAAAATGAAAAATAATGGTTTGTAGTAATTATAATGTAATAAAAGTTTATAGTAAATTAAAAGAATGTCTTTACTTCAAATGTAAATTAATGATAAAGTATTATTGTTTTTTTTTTGTTTTTTTGTTTGTTTCCACTATTCTTACAATATGGCTTCAACTGACTGCTTTTTGTTTACTTATAGGGCTATCAAAGTTGAATGCTATGATTGGGATCGAGATGGCGGGTAAATGAAATTATATTTTTTTGCAAATCAAATAATTTCTTCAATATCTGCTTCAATCATTTTTCTTCAAGGTTTTATATCTTTGTGTGACCAATCATATTTGATGGTATATAAGACTCCCCTCCCCATTTACATTTAATATTACAGTATTGTTGGGATGTAAAGAGCGATTATCTCCCTTTAGTTAAGATGGAGTCATGAGATGGCCAGTAAGTTACATGAGTTTGTGGGGTGACAAATGCAGAGTTGCTAATTAGCACGTGTAGAGACAAAACATATCTGCCCATGTCTGTTGCTGATAATAGATTGCTAAGGCATAGACATCATCTCAAGTCCACAGTGGTAGTGAGAATAGAAGATCCCACATGGTACCTTGATGTTTGTTGAACATACCAATGGCCTGGCTATTTTCACTTTGGGAAATATTACAAGTAAGACACTCATGCTCCTTGCCTTTCCCTTCAGCTCATTTTATTCATGTTACAATTTCTCTGTGTGACATAAATTAGTGACAAGTATTTATATATTTGTATATAATTTCTTGTATGACACAGTGGTATATAAAATCTCTTTGAGATTAGTAGATTTTTGTCATTTCTTTCAGCTGTTTGTCTGTGTATTAAAGTGTTACTATCTCACAGATATAATAATGCCTAGAATGGGCAAATGTAAACTGGAAATATTCTTTCTTGCCAAGCACCCCCATTGGTACTGTTGAGGCTAGGTACAAGTATTGACATCTGAGTAAATATTAGCTTACCTGATACTTAAATGTCACATGCAAGACCTGGGAGGTATTTTTAGCCATTTTTAGGGAAATTCTGCTATCAAAATGTTAGTCACCTTGAGCAGCAAACCTCAATGAAAAAAACTGGATTGAGCAGAAGATGTCCAGTTGCATAGACAAGCACTAAACTAATACATTGGTTTGATTGGGAGTGGTGATGGTAGGTAAGTGACACAGTCAACTAAAATGGCATGGTACAACCAATACTAGTTAGCGGAATACTGTAGTTGCTAGTATGAATAGGAACTAGTACTGAATCGTGCTTACAATGTAAGTATAAAATCAATCAAAAAATAGTATGACTAGTAAATCCAATTCTTCATCTCACATTACTCATGGCAAGGGTCAACAATGAACACATTTTTGACAAAGAAGAATAAACTAGTTATAGGTGTTTAAATTCAATTGAAATCCATATGCCATCAAATGTATAGCAAAAGTAATTTATAGGAAAGCAAATATCTTTTGTGTTAAATAATAATCATGTTATTCATTTTGACTGTTTGACATACAAAGTAAATATAAAGAGACTTGTGTACTTTCCAGGCATGACTTTATTGGTGAGTTCACTACAAATGTTCGGACATTGCTCAAAGGGTCTGGAAGTGAAAACAGATATGAGGTGAGTTAAGGTATTTCCATTCTCTTATTCATCTTTCTTTTTTTTTTTTCTTTATTTTAATCATTTCACTCCAAGCAAAGCAATAAAGCCACTAACACACCAGGAGTTAATGAGTGTAAAAGAATATGAGAAAAAGAAAACATTAAGGAGAGAGAACAATAGAAGAACAGGAAAAAAGGCAAACAATAATGATTGACATTGCATTTAAATTTTTGAAGATCAAAGTTGAATGGAAAGCAAGAGGCTAAAAGAGTTCCACAAGTGAGAAGTGTTAGAGAAGGAACTGTTATCATAGTACTTATGCTTTGATTTAGACAATTCAAGTGTAAAATGGAACCTTGCTGCCAATCTAGTACAACATTTAATTACTAAAATCTATGTACAAAAAAGGAAATCTCCTCTGAACAATTACCATGAAAATATTTATAGAAAAGTCACAGGGTATCTACATCACAATGGCTGAAGCCAAGATGCCAAGTCAGGAAAATGAGATTGCAGATACTTCTTTGGATTTTATTAAGAATCAAGAAACATCAGATCAAATGTGACAGCAATATTCAATGCATGGATAAATGGTAGACTTATAGAGAGAAACATTCAAGAAACCTTGAACGACCATGTTCCTTCAATCCCTATCAGTGGCAGACCCATCTGTAACTTACATTTTGCAGATAACTTTGACCTCATAAACAGGTACTAACAGTGAGCTCCAGGACTTTACCAACAAATTTTTGAAAGAGCAGGAGCATATGGAATGGAGGTCAGCTCTGAGTAATCCAAAGTAATGGTGAATAACAAGCAGTAACACCTGTATTAACATTACCATGAATGAGATAATTCACTGGAAAAAGTGTCCAGTTGTAAATACTTAGGAGCAATCTTGTTTAAAGATTGTACTTGTAACACTGAAATCTGCACATGGCAGTGATGGCCAAATTGACAAGAATATGGAGGAGCAAAATCAGCTTTCAAGCAAAGTACAGACTTACAAATTGCTGGTAGTTGCCATTTTCTTATATGGATGTGAAATGTGGACACTGTTGGCAGATACAGAGAGAAAGATCCAAGTGTTTGAGAACAAATACGTGAGAAAACTCATTGACATTTTCTATTTGAGAAAAAAAAAACCAATGAGTTTGTGTGGAAAAGTATTGAAACTTTTGTGGGCTTCTTGTCAAACAAAGAAAAATGGCGTGATTTGGACACATTGCAAGGTATGACAACATGTGCAAAACCATCATGCAAAGAACCGTTGAAAGTTGATGTAGGTGAGGATGCCAATGCAAAAAACTGGTTGGACAATGTCAAGAAATGGACAGGTATGATTTTACCAGAATAGCTGATGGCTGCTGTTAATAGACTGTTGTGGAAAAGTTAGTGTGGCTACTACATTCAGATCCACCCTATGATTATAAAAGTCAAGGGGATAATGATATATATAATTTTGTACACATGATTCTAGGAAAACAACTGCCATGCTATTAATACAGTCTTCATCTAATAATGACCTCCACTACTCCATCTAAAGTAAGCATCTCGTCATAATGTATGCATACTTTGCTGTAGTTCTGCTGTTAAATTGCAAGATTCACAGGCATATAGAAGGCCAATGCAACAGTGTTATCTTTGATTTCAGGCATTCTTGGAGATTTACTAGCATCTGATAGAAAAATCCTTATTTGGTTAAATCTGTTGTTAAATGGGACAAGGTGTGGCTTATTAATTTTAACCCCCTCAAAAATAAAATTGCTCTCTTTTAATCATCTGAGAGAACCCATTTTTACCTTCCATCAACATGGCTGATGCTAGCTTCCAGGAGAATGACTTATTGTTCCTTCTTGGACTAACATTTTCAGCTGATATGAAGTGGAAAGATTATATTGAATCAATTGCTAGGTCTGCAGTTGAGAAAATTGGTGCACTATGTCATGCTAGACAATCCTATCTTATATATTTATGAGTCTACCATTTCTCCTTGCTTTAAATATTGCTACCACATATGGTCTGGTGCTCCTTCTATATATTTAGAGATTCTTGATAAAATCCAAAGAAGAAACTAATGTTATTAGTCCTGACTTTGCATCTTGGCTTCAGTCACTTTACCACTGCTCTAACGTAGCTTCCATTTGCCTTTTTTTTTTTTTTTTTTTTTTTATAAATACTTTCATGGTAATTGTTCTGATGAACTGTCCACTATGGTACCTATAATTTACATACTTAATTGCAGTACTAGATTTATGACATGGCCTCATCATTTTACAGTTGAAATTGCTAGATAAAACCATAAGTTCTATGTTAACAGTTTCCTCTAACACATTTCTCACTTGTGGAACTTGTGTGATCTTCAAAAATTTAAATGCAATGTCAATCATTATCTTCTGTTTTAATTTTTGTTCTTTTATTGTCCTCTCTCCTTAATAGTAGTTTTTCTCATATTCTCTCAAACTCAATAACCCCTTGTGTCTTATTGGCTTTATTGCTTTGCTTGGGGTGAAATAATTTAAAAAAAAAAAAAAAAAAATGAAAGTCTTTGGTTATGCTAATGTTCAGCCTCCCAAATGCTGAAAATGAAGACTAAAAGGAAAAATATTAATGTTTGTTAATCAGCTAGTCCCTCATTATAAGGAAATTCTTTACAGTTATTTTTGTCATAATTACTTTTTATCGCCTGGTGCACAATGTTACATCATAAGCTGTGCAAATTGACCAGTAAAATTTAGAGAAAGTATAACCTCCATCTTATCACTTCTGCTATGTCACTTGATCTTTTGTGGCTTTTTAGAAGCCTTAACAACACCTTTTAATACTGTCTAGTATTGAATTCACACTCTATTTCTCACTGTAGGCAATCAATCCTAAGAAGAAAGCCAAAAAGAAGAATTACAGAAACTCTGGTGAGGTAAGTTCCATTTGTAAAGTTTAGTGTTAAAAGTTGGTCTGTTTGTTGTTTATTGATATCATTAGTATCATGGTTATGTCTGTTAAGATTTAAATTCTTGATAATTAATAATAAACTATTTATAGATTATTAAATTGTTAATGTCCACTGTAGAATCTGGTATTGATTATAAAAGTTAAAATGAAAACCAGGTATTATAGTGATTTACTAAGCTTAGCTTAATTGTGGTAATAGGTGGAGATTAAGGAGTATCCAGCAAAGATCAAACTCACTACTCACGCATAATGATTTAGCAAGACAAACTTGTTAACTGTTACACCATGTTGAAGTCTTTCTTCCAAAAAAAAAACAAAAAAAAACAGTATTACAGTTTTCTAAAAAAAGACAATCTATTATTAATCATAGGTTTATAGAAAATTCAGAATTCTATGTTTATAAAAATTTAGGTACCTTCATTAAAAAAAACAAAAACACCCTAAGTTTAAAATGTTTTAAAAATGAAAAATGTTTCTTGAGGTTTTTTTATTTTATTTTTAATTCCAAGCCAATAGAATAAATTTAATATTCCCAATAAGCAAAATACTTTACTGCATATCAAACCGAATTTAAATTTATTGGAATGTTTTTTTTGTTTTTTTTTAAATAACTAAAATCGGCCATATTGACAAATTTGTTAACACATTATAATTCTCTATTAAAAAAAATATCTTTTTAAAATTTAATTATATTACTTTCAAAGCATTGCAGAAAAGCATTTTTTAGCATGGAGGTGGGTGTTTTTATGTGGTGTTGACACATGATTAACCTGATGATTGTGAGTTTTATTTAAGGGAGAAATACTTGTAGTAAATTACATAACGAATACAACATAAATGCCTTTTTTAGATAATTTTTTTTAACTACCTCGTTATCTTAAAAAAGAATTTTATGAAATTTCATAAAATTAACTAAGTAGAGCATAACAAATTTAAAAAAAAAAAAATTTTTACTAAGAGTTTCTAAAAAAAAAAAAAGTTTAAAAAATAAATTTATTCATTTGTGAATAAATTCTGAAAGTTTAATTAAAATCCAACAATTTCCAAATCAATGTGTTGTGCTAAAAGTTGTTCAAATTTCTCATACTAATTTGTGGTCTGCTTTTGATGCCAGAAAAACAAAATTTTCAATGGTTCTAAAAATAATTTAAAAAAAATTTTTACATAAAAAGTACTTCGGCCTTTTCTTTTAATAATAAAACAAGATTTTGAGGATATAACTTTATTTTTAGTAAGTTTTGGGCATTTCTTTCATGTATGCTCAATATTTAGTCACTTTTTGGAGTTGCTAGTATTAATTATAGGCTCTACCTATAAGTTAGAATGCCTACCATTCATATAATGGGATGCTGTACATTAAAAAGTTAATAAATAATAATGAATTTATTAGTGATTTCAAATGAGAATTAATGATAATAATTATTAATAAATGATTGCTGTTTTATCAAACTGCTTCTAATTGGTTATCTTTTAATCTTCAGATTATACTGATGTCCATTAAGACTGAAACAATTCATTCTTTCTTAGACTACATTAAATCGGGGTAAGTTTTATGCTATCTATAATTGTGCTTTTTTTTTTTTATCTGTAATTGTTATATGAACTTCCATCATTATTTGCTTGATTTAAATGCTGCTATTAGTCATGCTTTGATTTAAGCTTTTCTTTTGAAGTTTTCCTATACAAATACTAAACTTGCTATCATTTTCAAATCAGTTAATATAAATAAAAAAATAAAAACATTTTTTTAACGATTGAAAAGAGATTGTCATACCATATTTTCTGTGTTTATGCTATACAGTACATTTACATTTTCTTTATTGCAATCATATTTACACTATTTACATTTGGACTATTGTCCTCGTCTTTGTTATCACAATGTTTCAGTTGTTGCACCCTCCAGCCTTCATTAGGTGAATATCGACCTGGTTAACCTACAGGGCATTCTGAACTGAACCCTTTATTTAATCTATGAGGGTTATGTTGTCCCCACTGCCCATGTCTGGGGATATCTTATCTCAGTTTTATTTTTAGTGCTGTTCACCTATTTCCACTGAGTTCAAGTATGCACTGCCTGGCCCAGGGATTGAACTCACAATTACTATGCCACCAAATTCAGGAACCAATGCTTTATTCCATTTTAGGCACTCTATTATTATGTGAATAAAATGCTTTCTTTTTTTTTTTTTTTTTAAATGTGTCTCTAATTTTTAACAGTTTAGAGCAGCACTCTGTATCCATTTGATGTGCTGGTAGAATAACTGTTATCAGTGTAAATAGTGATATTTGCAAGCCCAATTTAAACTCTGGTCTAGCCTGTTTCATTCTTTTTCTCACAAATGCCCTTTGGAAAAGCATGAATCCATCTTTTCCACACAATATCAGCTATGGGTTAAATAATAAACTAGAATGAGCTATCTAGTCTTGTGTGGCAACCAGTCTAAGGGAAAGAAAATTCTGAATTCTAAACTGTAGAGAAGGCAATGGGAAACCATTATTTTTAACGAGAAAGTTGATAGATTATAAAGAAAATGAATCTCTGAAGTGGGATGACCATCTGCATTCTGAAGGGACATGGCATTAAAACATACTTATTATACAAGATACACACACACACATACGCGTTTCATTAAAAACAAGTGACAAGGTACTGTGGTTAAGTTTTTTTCTTTAATTTTTCTTGTTTTTATAATTTTCTTCTTTTCTGGATGTAAATTATGTAGAAATTGTCCACATTGTGGCTGTGTTAATAATTGATATTATTGAGTGCTGGCTTTTTCATTTTTATTAACATGACCACACTGTTGACTGTTTGGAAAATAAAACATTCTTATAATTCTAGATACATACATAAAGCAATCCATACATTCAGTTAAAAGTAAAAATAAAATCATTCTTGATAATGGCTAAAAGTATAGCCAAAAGCATTTGGACATATAAAACATTAGACAATTTCTGTATAACTTACGTTCAGAAAAGAAGAAAATTAATAAGAAAAATTAAGTAAAAAAACTTAGCCACAGAACCTAGTCAATTGTTTTTCATGAAACCTGTATAAAAGGGATTGCTGCCCAAATACACAATTTTATATATATATATATATATATATATAGGGTAAGTTTTCTGATTTGGCTTAACTGTTTTAATTATAACTTAATAATTAAACTAAGAAGCTATTTTATTTCACACTTTCTTAAGGCAGATTATTTCACTTGAGGATGCTTTTTTTTATGGAGTAATGAAGAGGGAAAATCTTTGTTTGCAATTCTTTGTGAGAAAACTATATTAAAAATTAGATGAAATGTGAAATTATTGAAATGAAAATAAACATTTTCAACTAAAACATATTATCAGATACAAATTGAACTGCTTGAAGATCACTGAAAAGAGTAACACTGAAACTGTTGGGATTAGAATAACAAAAATAAGAAAATTAGCTCCAATTATTTCTGGAATCCTTATATTGGCTTTCTTACAATCTTAAAAATCTTCTGTTATAAGCTTTGGATTTTCTTTGTTTTTTAAGCTTTGGATTTTCTTTGTTTTTTAAGCTTTGGATTTTCTTTGTTTTTTAAGCTTTGGATTTTCTTTGTTTTTTAAGCTTTGGATTTTCTTTGTTTTTTAAGCTTTGGATTTTCTTTGTTTTTTAAGCTTTGGATTTTCTTTGTTTTTAAGCTTTGATTTTCTTTGTTTTTAAGCTTTGGATTTTCTTTGTTTTTTTTAAGCTTTGGATTTTCTTTGTTTTTTAAGCTTTGGATTTTCTTTTTTTTTTTAAGCTTTGGATTTTCTTTGTTTTTTAAGCTTTGGATTTTCTTTGTTTTTTAAGCTTTGGATTTTCTTTGTTTTTTAAGCTTTGGATTTTCTTTGTTTTTTAAGCTTTGGATTTTCTTTGTTTTTTAAGCTTTGGATTTGTCTGGTTTAAACCAGATATTGTATTTTGTCATTGAGTGAAATGAACGTTTAACTAATTATATTTCAATAAAAAGCATAAATTATCCATTTTTCTTAAATCAAAATGCTACTATTGTTATATTTTTAAATAGACTTTTAAGTGATCTAGCAAATCACTACAGATGATTACAGTAAGTCATTTACATACTGATTCTTTTGAACTTGCATCCTCATCTTGGTTGTTTTTATCATGTTTCAACCACTGTACTCGTGGGCCTTTCTATCTATTCACCTTGGTTTTTGGAATAATCAGTATCTTTTGTAGAGGGTTCATATTTCATAATTGTCACTTTTTCTATTATGTTTCTATTATTTCTCCACTTGTGTCCAGCTTAACTATGTTATGAGTTTTGCTAATGGGAAACTTAATTTTGTTGGAAAATGAAGACATTTATATACAGATGAAAATCGTCTTTGATAAGAATTATTCTTTTTAGGAAACATTTGCCAAAAAATAAATTAGAATTGATTCATTATTTATGTAAATCAGAGCAAGTAATAAAAAAAAAAACAAGTGCAAGTAACTTGAATTGTTATGGTAGTGATAACCATTTATTTGTTAGGTATCTGTTTAAATAATGTTTTTCTTTTCAGATAAAATTTAACATGATTCCACTTTTGAGGTATGAAAGCATGCGTGCAGTTTGGTCCTTCAGTAGTTTTGTTGTTTATATAATCTAGACACACATTTTATGTAAGAGATAAGTTATAACAAAATATTACTTAGGATTTACAATAAGAATTTACCATAGGTGTTAACTAAAAAAATGTGGGCAATCTTTAACCTTAATACATGCAAAAGAAATGGTGTATCAAAAGGATGTTTTTTTTTTTTTGTTTTTTTTTTCTTGTAAAACATTACCGAGGAGTGAAAGTAGTTAAAATAATGGCAGTGTCTATGGAATAACTGTCCTTTTGATCTTTTTTTTTTTTTTTTTTTTTTGGGCACAAAGTTTAAAAATTGTTGAAATATGATTACAGAAATACACTAGAGATTATTTTGTATACAAGTGTATTTTAGATGATTTATTGAAAAATACATTAAAAATACTCTGTAAATGATTTTACTAGATAAATTAATTTCAGATTAGTATGGAAATATATTAAAAATTCGTTCAAGAAATGCATTTAAAATCATTGTAAAAAATGCATTTCAAATGATTGAAAGACATTGTCAGTCATTTTATTATAAATTAACATTGCGAAAGACTAGTATAAAAATGGATTAGAAAGGACTTCCTATAAAAATAAATTGTTAATAACTGATGTAGAAATGCATTTTAAATTAGTTACACCCAAGTATTAACAGATACAAATACATATAGATATTTTTATGAATCCCTGTTTTTATTTCAACCTGTTGATATTGTCTTAACACTTGTGCCTGACTTCTTTTATTTTCAGACGAACACAATTAAACTTTACTGTTGCTATTGACTTCACTGCCTCAAATGGCAACCCAACCAGCCCAACATCTCTTCATTACTACAATCCTTACCAGATGAATCAATATGCTGCTGCCATCCATGCTGTTGGAGAAATCATTCAAGATTATGATAGGTTAGACACAATCCTTTTTCCCTTAATTTTATCAAAGATCATCATTATCTAGGTTTTACTTTATGACCATGTCTCCCAAGTTGATATCCTACAAAAAAAAGTTGACCAATATTGATTAGGTAGATGACCTAGCTATCACTGCAGACACCATTACCAATGCCACTACATAATCTAGAAAATGCTGTTAACAATGTTGGACTCTTGTCAATGATTCTAAAACTGAATTCATAAGCTTCAACCAGCAAGGCTCAATACAAACTGCCTTAACTGAATCGTGAAAATTCACATAGCTAAAGCCTGGGCTGCTTTGAATAAAATGGATGTAACTTGGAAATCTGATCTACCAGACAACCTCAAGCAGAGTTTCTTTCATGCTACTGTAGAGTTGGTTTTAATGTATGGTGCCACTGCTTGGACATTAACTAAAACCCTTGAGTCTAAGTTTGATGGAACCTACACTCAGATGCTAAGAGCTATACTTAACATCTCTTGGAGACAACATCCAACTAAATCACAGTTCTATGGACTGACTCCTGATATTTCTACAATCTTATGTGAATACAGGATGCACTTTGCAGGACACTGCTGGTGTGCAAAACAAGAACTTGTGAGTGATCTACTGCACTGAACACTTAGCCGTGGTGCAAGATGAGTTGGTCACACAGCAACCACCAACTATGTAATGACACACGATACCACCCCTAATGACTTTCCAACCTTCATGCAAGACTGTGATGGTCAACATGATAGAATAAAAATTGTGGGATAGTGTTTTTCTTCATTTTAACAAGAGAAGTCAGGCAGTAAAATGAATGTCTTTGGAGCTAGTCTTACAGTTTCCAATTAATCATAGCATAATAGAATTGATAAGAAAAGCTAGGCTTATGGCTATATCGCATTGAAACATGTGCTTCTTGTATGGTCACCAAAGTTAAGCAATAGTGAGCCTGGTCAGTACCTAGGTGGATGACTGCTTGGGAATACCAAACACTGTAAGCTTGGATGTGCAGGTATGGTAAATGATAATGGCTTGAAATTGGAGAGCAGAGTTCCAATTCCAGTTCACTTATGCAACAACCTTAGGAAAGGTATGAATCCACCTCTTCTCCCCACCAGCTATGGGTTAATTTGTAAGACTTGTATTAGTAAATCATTATTTCTAAAGTTCTTGCAATCTAATATTTTCTGGCTTTAAATAACCTGCAAAAGGTTGATAAACTGTAAATAAAAAAAAAGTCAATCTCTAAGAAAAGCTATAAAAATACAACTACAGAAGAGATTCAGTTTGAAACAGATTGGGACAAAAAATTTTTAAAAATGATTTCTCAGATCAGGGAAAAATTGGGCATGTAAGAAGTGGAGAAAAAAGGCATCTAATGGATATCTTGGTATGACTGACTATTTGTTTCTAAATATAGCTACTGCTAGAAGAGCTAGCTAATTCCTTTTGCAGATTCTTGCTCAAACAGATTTGTATTTCTTCAACACCCTCAGAGCTAAGCTGTACTTTATACTATGACTATGCTGAGCAGACCTTTGTTACAATTTTTGGGGCAGAGCACATAATCTGACATGATCACCATTTTGAACAAGGCCACTATTACTCAAACCCTCTGCTATGATGACTTGTTACCTTATGTTAGTCCAATCATCAATAATTTCTGAACAGTTTTGTTTTGTCCAATTTCACTCACAAGAACTGGATCAACGTGTGGTATAGCTTTCAGGCACTTCCCAATGGTGCTGTATGCTGGGATCATCTTCCTTGTCACCTCTTTGACAATTCAACCCTGGTGAGATTTGAACCTGAGGCTCATGGTCAGAATACTAACATTTTAATTTCTAATATGTAACAAAATTACAAGAATGAAATAAACTTTCTTATCTTACAATATTGTTAATAACAAATTCTGCTTCAGTGAAAGTAGAGCATAAAAATTATTCCTTGTTGTCTTATAGTGATTTACTAAGCATAGCTTATTTGTTGCACAAGGCCGAGATTAAGGAGCACTCACTGAGGATTAAACTCCCTACTCAGTCATAACTGATCTAGTGAGACAAGCTTGCTAACCATTACAACACATCAAAGTACCCTTCTTTGTTGCCATATAAATAATTTAAGAAATGTTAGGGACACTTTTTCATATAGTTACTGTAATTATTCATTGATAACATGCACTTTTTTCAAAATTTTTAAACCTTAAAGGTTAGGGGTACATATTATAAGCATGAGCTAAATATGAACCTTTTTTTTCTGGCCATGTATGTCACCATATTTAGGATGGTATGATCAACAGTAAGTTATATCTATGATCCAAACTAACTAATGTTTAAGAAAGAGTTTAAACCACTAACAAAAGGCAGCATTTTCTTTTTTTAATTTATTTATTCCCATAGATATTAGGGACATTTTAACCTTATTCAAAGCTGTCCATATCAAAGATGGACACCATAGCAGTTTCATCTATATTGTCAGCATAGCAGATTCCTTTGTGATCTTCAGTATCATCACTGTCCACAGTCATCTTGTCTTTCTTCCTCAAGAAAGGAAATAGAAGTAATGTTTACTTCTCTTTTATAGTATTTCAGAGAAATAGTCATTAGCCACTTTGTATATAATTTTGTTTTCTTGTTTATTTTCACTGAAAGCTTGTTGCATTTTTGTCCTAAATATTGTGTAAACTTTATTTAAGCTCTATAAATTCTTATTTGTAGTCAATATGAACTGAATAAAAAAAAATGTGAGCAAATATTTAGTTGCTACAAATGTTAAAATGTCAATGTATTATACATGTTTATTTTTCAATAATTTTGATTTTACTCAAAAATTAAGAGCAATGTCTGGAAAAGATTTGACTTTTTCATTGAATTAGTGGGAAAATTAGATTTGAATTGTTCAGCCTACTGTGCATTAAAATTTTGATAAGCATTTATTTGGCAACAAAGTTTAAATTTGTTATCAAAGATTTATATTTTTACTGCTTTTCTCCTTTTTCATAATCTTAAAATTTTATCCATTTTTAAAAATCTTCAGTTTAAAAATAACACTTCATCTTTTTTTTCTTGTAGTGATAAAATGTTTCCAACTCTTGGATTTGGAGCACGATTACCAGATGGTACTGTTTCTCATGAATTTGCACTGGTTAGACTTTTGGCTTTTTCTCTTTAAGAACTCTTTTATTGCAAACACATGCACACACACACACACACACACATAAAATAGATGATTAAAAATATGATTGCACATCTTGTTGCTTTACTTTTTCAGTAGCATTGTCTTAGTAAAATATCCAATATTTTATGTGGTTATATTTACGATTATTGCTACAAAGCTAAAACATTAACCTGAAAGCTCAAATTAGCCTCATCAGAGCGTAACTTTCATAAGGACGTCATGCATGGTACTAAACTTGTTCAGAAATATTTAAACTGTCAGCTGTATACAGTCATTTTCACAGATCAATGAGTGATTGAAGCCTGTAGGTCTTTACAATCTTTCTTTGAACATTATTCTACAGAATCACAAAGAACTGTACCAAATAACAGAAACCATATCACTTGAGGATTGTCAACAGTGGCAACAAATAAAATGAAAAGCACATGTAATTCAAAGTGAAAATAATGACATAAACAAGATGTTGACATTCTACACTACTTCAAATAAAAGGTTAGGAAGGAAACCTACTTTAATACTGGCAAGTACAATAACAGCTACTGACTTGAGAAACCTATTTCCTGAAAAATTGTTTTAAGAGATAGATTTTATAAATTCCAACTGACATTAATACTGGCTGCTCAGTCAGTGAATGCCAAATGTTTCCTTATAAGGAAACAGCTAATATTACCATTAACAAAAATTCAGGATTTATACTTGAGTTTCTTTTATATTGTTTGTCTACTCATAGTGGTTTGTAAAAAAAATTATATGAAAGAAATAGTCATCCACTGTGCTAGATAGAGGCTGAAACCCCTCCACCACTTTCTGCTATAACTGAGAACTACACAGAAGACTTTATCTTCTTGGCTCCAGTCTATGACATTGCTAGTGAGCTGAGATATATCATTTGTCTAAAATCATCATTCACATTAATTTTCAAAATTATAATTTTTTTCCGAAACATTAGCTTCTCAAACTTTTATATAACTTTTACCTGCAGGAAATGTGTATTGGTGTCATTCCAGAAAATAAGTGCAAAAAAAATTTTTTAAGTTTAAAGTAGGCCATAAAAATTGAAGAAACTGTAGTAATAGAAAAATAAATAAATAAAAATAAACTAATAATAGCAAAAAGACCAAAATATTACCATCTCTAAAAGTAGATGTATATTCAGAATCACTAGACCATAAAGTCATATTTCGACCAACCAGTCAGAGGCTGTTCTGACCAGGAGAGAAATATCTTAGTCTAGCAAGCAAATTGGAAACAAGAACTGCTGCAAACCAGGATATAAGGTCACAAATCATAAGCTAATAAGAAGCAAAGTGGCACTTTTGAAGCAGATCTCTAGATATGTATATAATGGAAAATAAATCTGAATTGGAATCAATGAATTAATATTATCCTTTCTCTGATGCTGCAGTCATCATAACATAATCAGAGCCAAAATATGACACAGGCGTAACGTTAGATGTCTACACAATCCTGTGTTAAAATTAAAACCTACATCCTTTCTTTCACCCACATTGTTAAACAGGCAGCTACTACATTTGAATACATATTTATATTCTCCTGGACTTTCTCCCTCCCACTTGTATGCACCAAGACCTTTACATTTAAATTTTCACTTTTTACTTATATGTGTGTGTGTGTGTGTGTGTACGTGCACGCGCGCACATGTTTTTATATATATATATATATATATATGGTGCAGTGTGTAAATTATTGGCATTGTATATTTTTAATTTTGCACATGCATGTTGCTTTTGATTTTGTCAATTGCACGGTATAGTAGGGTCAGTTAGGCACTGTCTGTGAAAAAAAGAGCATCATGGCACAATTCACTCCACTAGAAATTTAACAGCATGCTGTACTGCTCGGCATTCATACTAGAAGCTACATTTCAGAGTATTTGGGTTTCAATATGAGGACGGTGCTGAGGTTTTGGAAAGAGTCAGATGATATATCCAGTCTACATCATGGTGTTTCAAGTGATCACTCTTGATGGCAATATTATGTCTCCATTCATCTACCCATAGGGCCTCTGACTCCAGATGGAGACCTACATCAAGTGGCTTGAGGAGGTAGTGCTGATCTGGGTCAAGAGGATGGCTGCTGGAAAACTCCATACTGCACAAGCAAGAGAACCCAGTCATGGCTGTCAGACTCTTTCTGCAACTACATCACCCCTTAGATTTGGCTACCTCACTCCCCAGACTGCAACCCTTTTGATTATTATGTGTTAGGCACAGTTGAGTGAGAGACCAACAAAACTCCTTGAACTGGAGGCAAGGATCATAGTAACATTCACCAACTTAAACAAGGAGACTGTTCAAAGAATTGCAGGAAATTCCAAACTCATCTGGAGGACGTGGTTGAGGCTAATGGCGGTTTTTATTGAATAAATTTACTCTTAGTATTTCAAGATATTTTTACATAATTTTGTGGTAAATATATCTGTTAAAATGAGATGTCAGTAATATTTTCATTTTTTGTGTAATTTATTTGTATTTGCAGTGTATATATATATATATATATATATATATATATATATATATATATATATATATATATATATGAAAGAATATTTGTTACCTAAAACATGAATCCCCAAGCACATGTATTGGTTTATCAGATTATTTTAAAGCATGATACTGGTCTAAGGAAGCTACACATGAAAATAGTAACAAAATTAAACTCATTTTATTAATCTAGATTTATTCACAAAATGATTTTTTTTTAATGTTATAATTGTAAACATTAACATTGTAATGATATATTGAATAAACATAAAAATATTAATTGACCATACTTTTTTATATTACATACATACATACATACATACATACATATGCATATAGCAATGTCTATTTTTTTTTTTTTTTTTTGTTGAGGCATAACCAGGATTAATTTTGCAACAATGCAAGATGGGTCAAACCTGACAGAGGATCACTTGTCATAATGACTTGAAGCTTACAAGTTTAGATAGGCTTCACGATGCCAAACTCAGACACTCAAAATAGTTCAAGTACACCAAATGACTTTATTAAGACACCAATTCTAGGAAGGTTGTCATTCAAGGCTTGGGATCCCATCCTAGCCTTATGTTTTTTTTTTTTTTGTTTTGAGGCAGGACCAGAATTAATCTTGCACAATGCAAAGTGGGTCCTGCATGACAGAGGATCTCCTGTCATGATTTGAGGCAAGGTTTTTTTACAAGGCCAGATGCTCTTCCTGATGCTTTCATAGTACACAGGGTTTACTCTAGGAAGGTTGAATTTGAGGCTTGAAATCCCCATCCTAACTTTTATATATATATATATATATATATATATATATATATATATATATATGATTTGTGTATTTAGGTAGCAAATTCTCTTTTAGGCATGTCTGATTGAATAAGTTACAGACATTGTCTGCTAATTTTTAACAAAATCCATTCGTACTCATGAATAATCTTTCATGTATTGATGTTAAAGGATGAGATAAATGTACTTTCAATGTTCTTCCAAGATCGTCTTCAGGGGTGCAAGTAGTACAAAACTATATGTTGTTCATTAATACAAGTATTTATGCAAAGTTGTGCATTGTTATCCATTACCGTAATTTTTTTCATTATGCTTTTATATGCAAAATGGTTGACAATGTGCTGAGCATTCATTAAAACACAAAAAATTATCAATTATGGAATTTTTTTTCATGTTATAATGTCACGGTCATGCACGCATTAAATATGCATTTAATATATATATATATATATATATATATATATATATATATCACACACATGCAATGTTGGCCATTGTATATGTTTATATACAAGAGCAGGGATGTCACAATTTAAAAATATTCATTTATTAAAAAAAATATTGAATATTACTCACATATTTTTGTCTTACAAGACTTTGAATTATGGCACTTTGTGTCCTCCACATGTTTTGACTGACCTTTTAACCACCTGATGAATATTCATGAATGTCCTCAAATTTAAAAGCCTCACAATTACTATTGCCGTATTAGTCTGCAATCACCATTAATGTAAATTACTCCTTTCTATCCCAGCAAAATTAATATCACCGCATTAAGATTGAGGGGTGCTGCAAGTTGGAGTTTCTACCATTTACATATGCGCAATCACCAAAAACAAGCAAATAACCAGCTTTAAAATAATAACAAAAGAGCCTTAAAAAAATTTTTAAAAATAGCAATTTTTACCTATCATAGTTTTACACAGACCCCACCAGACATATATATGTGTGTGTGTGCAAGAAGATATTATTAAGCAAACAAAAATAAAGAAACAGTCTGCGCGTTGACATCACTGCAATGAAAAAAATATTTGCGACATAATCCATTATTGAATACAGCAATCAAATGTGTATGTATGTACGCAACAGCACATATATACATATATATGCTGAGTACCATACTGTTCACATATGTTTATGTTTGTGTGAGCTCTGGTGGGCGAGCGCATGTGTGTCTGTGTACATCATTGAATGTACAGGCTTGTATGTATGTTTGCGTAAGTGTGGGTGGCATCACAATACAATTTTTCCTCCCACTTCCATAAAAACACCAATATGTGCAACCCTACATGAATCCAAAATTTTAAAAAATTAATCAGTTTGCCTGATGATTGCAGAGGCGTGAAACCCAGGGTCACAAACTCACATCAATCTAACTATATATGTTAGCTCTATCACTGATATTGAGTGCTTTCCAATAAGTACCATGCATATATAATATATAAATAATATATTGCATATATATATATATATATATATATATATATATATATATATATATATCTCACTGACACACACACACACACACACACACACACACACATATATATGTGCAGGTGATGTAATGGTTAATGGCTTGGAACAAGAAATCAGCAAGCCAAATTTGAATTCTGATAATTTGTTACATTCACTTTTGCACAAATAACCTTGGAAAATGTATGAATCCATCTTTTCTTCCTCCCACTAGCTATGAGTTAATAAAGTCAGACTATGCTCTCTAGTTGTGGTTGGCAACCTGTCTAAGAGAAGGAGAATTCTGAATTCAAAATTGCTTGGCAAAGCACATCCTATTCAGCCATTGAAAGGATGGCGTTCACACTGGCTCTATAATCTCAACTGCAGTCAATGTGATAGATGTGTATTTATAGTTTGGCATTCATATTATCATATTTGCCAGCCTGTAAGGCACATGGTCTTCAATGGGATTTGGGTGACTACTGTCTATTTATTGTAACTCATCCAAGTCCTATAGTCATAAGACTGGTGTATTATCATTAAGATACATTAGGTGAACTGTAATGTTTACATAATTTTTATTTAAATGTGTCTTATACACTGGCACCTATAGAATATTAGCAAAAGACATTTAGCCAATATAATATTATATATTTAAATAATGGGCAATTTCTTAATCTGATTTTTTTTTTCAATTTACAGAACTGTAATGCAGCCAATCCCTACTGTAATGGCATCCAAGGTATTCTGCAGGCCTACTATGACTCACTGCAACGGGTGCAACTGTACGGACCGACAAACTTCTCCCCTGTCATCAACCACGTGGCTAAGTAAATTTTCATTGTTTTTATGAATTATTATCTATAAAATATTAAGAATTATTAAGTGATGCTAGAATCTAGGGAAATTCATGACATTCCCAAACTTCACCTCTCTACATTAAGTTATTGAATATTGCTGCTACATCTGGTTAGGTTCCCCTGTTAGATATTTAGATTCTTGAAATATACAAAGAAAAATCTGCAATTTTATTGGCCTTGACCTAGCATCTCAGCTTCAGTCACTTTCCCACTGACGTAACATAATTTTGCTGTGCCTTTTCTATAAATATTTTCATGGTAACTGTTCTGATGAACTTTACTCTATGGATTGTGTTTTTTTTTTTGTTTTTTTTTCTTTTACTAACATTATTTTTGTTTAGTTTCTTATGAATAGATTTGTATTCATATTGTAAATACTTATTGGGGCTAGTTTTTAAATTGTTGTTTTATTCCCCTCCCCCATCACAGACAATGAATTGTACATATAGGGATTAGTTAGGACATTCATGGAGACAATGAGGTATTATGGTGGTTGTAGTAAGAAAGGTAAATAAGAATGCATTGTTTTGGTGTAAGGAATATTGTATGTTTGGGTCAGGGTTTGTGGCTAGCTAAGTTTAATGTTAAGACAGAAGAAGACCGTCCTTTTCCTCCCATTCCCCATTTTGGCCTTGTGCCACATTTCTGTACATAGCAGAATTTTACTCTATGGCACCTAGACTTTATGAATTTAAGCACAGTATTAAATTGGCAGCATGGTTTCATCATTTTACAATTGAAATGGCTAGATGTAAATGTAAGTTATATGCTAACAGTTTTTTCTATTGCACTTCTTGCTCATGGAACTCTTTCGATTTAATTACTTTATTGTTTTCAAGCAAATAAAATTGATTTATCTCAATTAAAGTTAAATTCTTGTATCTTTTCAAATTATAATAATTTTAATCAAATTTTAATAAAAAGTTAAATTAAGTTTTAGTTATTTCTTTTTAAAGAAGCAAAAACTATATAGCCTCATTTTTTTTTTTGTAATTTTTCTTGAATCCACTTTATTCATTCGAAATTTACAACAACAAATAACACAACTATATTACATTTTTTTTAAAGAAAATAAAACTACACGAGAAGTAGCCCCTTTTTACCAAAAAATGCAACTTGTTCAAACATCAAACAATAAAGGGGATAAAATATAATGAGCTTTATGATATATGATTAGTAAATATAGTTTTACTTAATAACTATCTTTTCTGGGTATTACACCATTGAAACTGAATCTTAAAAGATTTTAAAATATTATAAATTATTTTAATTAAAATTTAAAAAAAAAGAATAATCTTGTAAAAATTCATTTTTAATCAAAAAAAGATTTTTTAAGAACATTGTCCTTTTTGTATATTATTCATAAAAGCAATTTTCTAATTAAATAATGTCTTAGCCTTATTGCATTTTTTACAGCACATATTCAGTAAGATGGGGTCTGATTTTGCAAAAAAAAATATTGTTGATTTAAATTCTCCAAAGAATTCAGTTTTTTAACTAATATAGTCATTAAAAATAAATTTCTCAAGTTTTCATAAAATTAAGGGGTTGAGACATGTTAAAAGAAAAAATATATTTATATCCAAGATTTTCTAATGAAAAACGTTTCTAAAATAATTTCATTCATTTGTGAATAAGTCCTGTGAATTTCATTAAAATTAAACAATTATTTGATTTTTTTCAAGATTATTGCAAATTGTCTGCTACCGCAAAAATATGCTAAAATTTGCTATGCTAATTTTAATTCATAGTACATTCACTGACACATGAAAAACAAGATTTTTAATCAATTTCCAATGTTCTAAAATGGAGTAAAAAAATTTAATTAAATATCCAAAAAATACTATTATCTTCTTGATAATACAAATTTTGATGATAAAACTATTTTCATTGTTTGTTTGGAGCCTGTTTTCATCACTGTATGCTGATTTTTTAGCGATTTTGTGGAGGTATCTAATTAAAATCAAATATTGGAAGTCCATGTGTTATCATCGTTGATGAACTGCAAACATTTGTGGTTTATTTGAATTTTTTTATTTGAATTTTTCTCCTTTCAGATTTGCTTCCAACGTTCAAGATGGCTCCCACTACTTTGTATTATTGATTATCACAGATGGTGTCATAACAGACATGAACCAAACGATCCGTTCTATTGTCCAGGTAAGAAATGATGACTATTTTATCTCTAAAGAGACTCAAGAAATAATTTGCAATGAAGCCAAAAAAAAAACAGAACAAAAACAATTCCTAAAAAATATAATTAAGTTTGGTTGGAAAAGAACTTCTGAATAAGTGACAAACCTGTTCAGAGCTTAATTTTTTTAATAGACATACATTTTTATTTTTTTGACTATTTCATCAATTTTTTTTTTTTTATTACTACAAATTTGAAAGCTGAATATTGAAATTAATGATCAGATAATCACAAAATGACAAATACTAAACAAAATTTTTATTAACTTGTGTTTCAATTTGATTTGAAATTGATTAAAATTAATTCAACTAATTAAAATATCTATTTACATTTTATATCTGCATGTTAATGGCAGTTGAGTTGTACATGTTTAATCTAGCAACCTTGTGACTTGGCAATTGCTAGTCCTCCCCACCTACTGATGTAAAATGCTGGAAAACAGAAATTGTCCCTTTGTGTGGAAAATAGAATTGTATACTCTAAGTATAATTTATATAATGATTATATTATGATAAATGAAAATTGTTTGTTTATACTTTTCAATTCATTAGATTAAAATAACTTAAGATTCAGAAAAAATTCATACATTCTTAACTTTATGCTATTTTTTTTTTTTTTTTTTTTTACTTCCATATTCCTTCTGGATATAGACAGTCATAACTCTCCACAGTTTCCCTCTCATTAATATCTGAATTTCTATTGCTTCTTGGGGAAACTTAATGGAGTGGTTTCTCATTGCCTTCTCCATGGCTTTAAATAGTTGTCCTTCTCCTACAGTGGCTGCCAACCAAGGCTGGAAAGCACAGTCCATCATAGTATTTAATTCTTAGGGGAGAAGAGATAGATTCATGCTATTTCAAGGGGCATTAGTTTGGTTTGCCAATTCCACTTTTTGTGCTGATAAATGTTACCAGAAAGACCTGTACGGCTTTCCTATTTAAATTTTCTGATGAATCTTAATTCTTAACTTATGAGTTAATAATTGAATAAGCTCATGGTGAGTTCTCAGCAAAAAAAAATATCCATAGAAATTCCCTTTTTGGATCGTTAAATATTTGAGTTTAACTCTAACAAAATATTGCAATAACAATCATAAATATGAATATTGGTTGTTATTTAAGAAGCAAGGGGCAAGGTTCATACAGGTCCTGGAAACCTTGAAAACTCTGAAAAATGACAGGGCCTTTTCCAAGGTTTGAAAAGTCCTGGAAATACAGGAATGGTCCAAAAGCTCCTTGAAAATTCTGGAATTTTTAAAATTGGGCTACTCACACATCCTTTTCTCAAGTCAAAATGACAAATCCAAGAAATGCTTTTTTTTACAAGCTAATTTGTCCTTTAAGAAAAATGTTTGTTTTTTTTTTTTTTTTTTTTATGTGGAGTAATGGATAGTGGCTTGGATTGAGGAATTGGAGAGCCAAGTTTGAATTCCATTCAGATCCATTACATTCACTTATGTGCTGATTCTCTTGGTACAGGTATGAATCTTCTTCCAGCTATGGGTAAATAGCAGGACAAACTGGGTTCTATAACCTTGGGTGGTAATTGGTCTAGAAGGAAAAACTCTGAATTCAAAACCGGCCTGAAGAGGGTTGGGCTCTGTCAAGCTATCTTGCTCAAGAAACACCACTTCTACTGCAGCTGCAGCACACATGGTGACCCTATGACCCCACGGGTTACGGGATAAACAAAAAAAATATATATTTGGCAATTATTGCAAACGGTGATTTGTTTCCTTGATTAGAATGAGTTCATGACCTCGTAGTTACTTCTGTATTTTCTTGTCTAGGTCATGAGAAAGTTTATGAAGGCATATTTTTTCCCTTCTGCTACCCTCACTTAACAAGAAAAAAAAGGAAAAGCAAAGCTAAAAAGGCGTCAAAGATAAATTAATTTGCAGTCATTGAATTTGTAGTTGAAAGGAAAATAAATTATTTTATAGTAATGTAATACATTTTAGTAGAATCTCAAAAAATTTTTCAGTGTTTTTTAAAATTTGTATCATTGAAGAAATTTTCTTTACATGTCAATTTCAAAAGTATAAGTTTTTTTGATCCCTAGTCTGTGGTGGGTAAGTTCATGCTGAAAAAATAGATACTTTGTGTCCTGTGTCAATGTGTATCTATGTGTAAACTATGTTTGTGCAAAAATTGTTGCTTAAAGTAACAAGTTTGGGAATCAAATTTGAATCGAAAATTTAGACGGGAAAGATGATAGAATAGAAAATGTACTTTTGATGTGTCTTAGGAAATGTCTTTGAAAAAAAAAAAAGAAAAAAAAAAAGAATGTTATTTTTAAAGTTTTCAGGCTAGTAATGACCTGTATCTCTAGATTTTGTTGTAAGTGTGAAAATATGATGAAATATATTAAAACTTATTTGGCTTTTATTGCTTAGCTTTTTAAAATTTCAATCTGTCAACCCTGTCCCTTCACTTTTGTATCTCTGCATTGTGTGCAGCGCATATATAAACTGAAACTTTAACTCGTATGTCATAGTATTTCAATTTTTGGTAAAGATGACTGCATGTTCAATGATGCTTGGTTACTAAAATAAGAATATCAGAGCTGGTTAGCTACATCCACAGATCGTTCAAGACGGAAAGCCAACTGCACAGTGTGCAAAGTAAAACTTGACATCAGCAACATACACAGGTGAAACTGTTTTAAAAAAAACATGGTAAAGGTCAGAAACACAAGCAACTTTTGGAGCTCAAACAAAACAAGAAGGCAACCTACACTAACTGGTTTTCTTGGAAACCCTTCAGAAAAAGCAACACAAGCAATCTAAGATAGATTCTTTCTCTCTTTATCTTTCTCAGATTCATGCAAACCTTTCTCACTACCATTGAATTTCTGAGTTTGTACATACATAAGCAATATTCCACAAGGAAGAAAGTTGGGTAGACTAGACTGAAGAATTCTGGTTTGTTAGGTTTAAGATTTTGCATGAAATCCAGTAGAACAAAAGCCCTTTTTATTTGTAGGTTTAAAAGAACAAGGGTTTTTTTTATGATTTTATGGTTTAATTTGTATTTTTGTGTTATATTCCATGCTAATAGGAATATATACTTGAAAAACAAGGTAGCTAAAATAAGTAAAGGTTTATTGTAAAAAAAAAAAAAAAAAATCAGTACAATAAGAATAAAGGTAACAGTTATGCACAAGGTCGTCGCAAGTCAATCCAATAGTGAGTGCTACTATTGGAAGGTCAGTAGTTCTTGTGTAAGTCTGAGTCGTACTCAACAGATCCAGCTAGTCTCTGTAGTCCATTGACTTACAGCTACTTATAGGTAGTTACTACCTATATTGTAGTCACTCATGGGAGTGACTGGTTATTCCATTACATCATTTTGTTTACTGAAATTTGTATTGTTTTTACTGTAATTTTATTTTTAAGTAGGTGCAAAAAAAAAATGACTGCATGGTTCTTGAACACCTGTTGCTTCCTTTCCTTGCAGATCATTTTAGTATCCCCATGAAACTGTTAAGAAAATTTGTAAAGGAATAGCACACTAAAGAGATAATTACATTTTCCAAACTGAATGAATTTGTAAGAATTTTGTGAAACCCAAACATACATAAAGATACTGCAAAGATTGAGTGTGGATTTCTGGCAGATAGAGCTATGCAAAATTTATCCTAAAAAGGAAATGTTAACAAAAGATCTGTTTGCATGTAGAATTGCAACAAAAACAATATTCATCACCATCATTAATAAACTTCTGGCAAAGTCTCCCCTTAGATACCCTCTTGTAAGCTCGCTCACATGGTGGAACCTTGTATCCATTTGTAAAAAAATCTGCCACAGAAGATGGTCTAAAACGTCTTTCCCATATGATGGTCAGAAAATACGTTAGCGAATGTGATTGCAATGACGTCAGCAGTCAGTAAAAAAGGGTTGAGGAGGAGGATGCTAGAAATTTGCTTTCAAGAATTTCAGCAAGCATGAAGACCATCTAGACACTTTGTACTACTCTTCTTTGTCTAGCAACAAAGAATATCAAAAACTGTGGAAAGTTATTCGCAGATTGCTGGTACTCTCTCATGGACAGGTCTTAGTAGAGAGAGGTTTCTCAATCAATAAGGAAATTGCCACTGACAATATGATACAGTAGACGCTGGTTGGACACCACATTATCACAGACTTTTTAGCCACTGTTGGAGGTGCTGGGAATGTTCGTATGACTAAGGCTCTTTTCTGCAGTGCTTCCAGTGTCAGAACAGCATACAACTGATACTTTGAGGCTGAAAAGGAAAAAACATAGGAAGAAGTAGCTGGACAAAAATGGAAATTGAAGAACTGAAGACCAAAAACACTCACTTGAAAGTTAAACACAAGATTTGCTCAAGTCAGCTTACAGTTATGCAGAGAAAGCTGACCAGACTCAGAACTTCACACTTATCACAAAGTCCAATGCCATGTGAAGATCTGCAAAGGACAAGTCCATAGAAATATCAACATTGGAAGAGGAGCTGAATGCTAAACTAGATGAACTGAAAAAATGTTAACATCATTGTCTTTTGTGCTGTGTGCAATGAAAGCTATGAGTTGTAGGGATAGCTAAAATGTGTAGCCTTTTTGTGAAAAATTCTATTTGTAGTTCTCTTCATTAAAACTATTATACTTAAATTATTATACAGGAAATGTGTAGCAGTCAAGAATTTTTGTGACATTCACAAACCATGATAGCTGATCTAGATAGCTGAAATGTGTAGCAGTAAGAATTAAAGTGTGTAATTCAAAATTTTTCAAGTTTAATAGAACTCCAAACTGTGTAGACTGCTGCACAAAATGTGTAACATAACCAGGTCTGCATTCAGTTGTGTTTTAACCTTCAATACTTTGATTTCTTCACTGCTTTCAACTGGTCCATGTGACATTAATTATTGGAACCAGCTGTAACTTTTCTTTGAACATCTGTCAAACTATTAAAAGATAAATCACAAATTTTGTGTTTTTGAAATTGACCATTTACTCTGTGTGTGTGTGTGTACACGTGTCAGTTTCAGTCCTTGAAAATTCTTAACATAGTCCTGGAAAAGTCCTGGAATTTTTTTTACACAGATCTGTGGGAACTCTGAATAGGGTAAAATGAAAAGATTTTAAATTGACAACTTTTTTATTGAAACAGACTTTAAACACTTCTGTCTACCCTTCTTTCTTTCATTGAAATCAAGTAGCATCTCTAGTATGGCTTTTCCATCTTTCTACATGATCAAAATAGAATAGTCCATTATTTATGAGGTTAAAAATGTGTAATGGTCACACTAGGAGAGGAACTGGCAGGAAGAATTATAAGTTGCTACCAGCACATATACTATAATAAACATTGAAAATTATCAAACTTAGAATTGTTCAATTTGGATTTAAATCACTTAGGTTTTTACACATTTTGCTTTATAAACCATTAAATTATGGTTTAAACTACCAATTGAAATGAATCAAACAATTCTTTTGGTAGATTTACCAGCTAATGTTTGTAGATCCAAGTTGTACTGGACCCATGGCTATTGCCAGTCCATAATATATATATATATATATATATATATATATATATATATATATATAAAGGTAGAATCTTAGAATCTGTAATTTTTCAGTGTTCATTATAACTGATTAATTTCTTGGACTCCATATTTTTTATTTTATAATGATTTGGCCAGCCCATTCTGTGGCCTTCTTTGTGTGAACTTTATTGGATTCAGTGTTTTTGTTGGTCTTGTTTATGATAAAAGGTAAACTTGTTAACAAACATTACTCCATACATTCAGCAATTAATAGACTCAGAAAAATAAGCAACAAAGAGTTATCCATGGCTAAATACTGCTTCAGATGAATATATTCCAAGTGTATCAAAAATTAAGCCTTGGTCTTTGTTTATTGTCATTAAAATGGTCTTATCAGCAAAAACTTCTATGACAATGTTACATAGCCTACAGACTTTATAAGTAGAACAAAACCAACAAGCCTCTTTACGGAATTCAATTGAATAAGGCCCGAAAATAGATAGCTCCAAACTGAGGTGAGATCAAAACAAGAAAGAGGAGGAGAGGAAAAAAAATGAGTTAGAATTAACAAGAATGAATCTTAGTATTTCAAACAAATACTACCTTATTGCTTCATACCCATGCAATTCATATGTTGGACATTTTTTTTTAATTTATATTTAATCACTTAAATTTATCCATCTGTTAAATCAATGAACCTGAAGAGAATTGAACCATTGGAAACATATCAATAAAAATTTTGAAATCAATCTAATCTTTCAATTTGAATAAAAATAACTTGATAAACTTCAATCTTTCTTTTCCTCAGACTACAGCTTCTCAATTTCATTCTCCTTAAATGGAGACAAATTTTAGAAATAATTGCCTCCAAAGTTTGATTATCATTTTGCTAAAAATAACTAAATTGCACAGTTTTACAAAAACCATTTGTTTTTGATTTTTTTTTTTTTTTTTTTTTTTTTACCATTTTCTCCAAATCCCCTTTAGACTGAGGCAGCATTGTTATAGATTCCTTATTAGTTAAGAGCTAAAATGCACAAACTCCATATTAAAATATAATGGTTATTTTAATTTTTAGTTTCTTCTATGACATTTCTCTGCAGACAAATCCTAAAATTAATGGTACTCCATGTTTGGCACCTTCTATTAAAAATAAAATTTTGCATAACCAAATATTTTTTTTGTCTTTTTCCTTAAAAATGTTATCAAATTTCAACAGCATCATTCAAAATTCTGTGAGGAAGATAAGAATTAATTTTTGTCATTATTAATAACAGTCTTAAAAAAAATCCATGACAATGTTGCATAACCCATATACTTTGTTAGTAGAACAAAAAAACAAGCATCTGTACCAAAATCAGTTGAATAAGGCCAAAACAGTAGACTGATCCAATAACCAAAATGTGAAAAAAAAAAAAAAAATAACAAAAAGGTGAGGTAAAAATATGACTAAGTATTTAGAAAAACTAATCTTAATATTTCAAATACTTCTTGTCTTAACAATAAAAAAAATGAAGATATTTTGTATTTTCTGTATCTAAAAAATTTTCTTTTAAAGGAAACAACTTAAAATGTTTACCCAAGCTATTTAAAACATGTCAGTGTAGTTGCATTTGTTCTCTGTATTAATATTTCATTACTATCAATCAAAAGAGTGAAATAAATTAGCTAAAAAATGTTTCTTTTTTTTTTTTTTTTTTTACAGGCATCATATTTACCAATGTCAATCATTATTGTCGGTGTTGGTAGTGCAGATTTTGAGGGTAAGTAATTTAAAAACAATTTTTAACAGATTTTTTCTTGTATTTTGTCAAAATGTTTTTGATTTAAACCATTTTTTGTTACTAGATTGTAGCTTTACTTTGAAGTATTTTTTTATTAGCTTTGTCTCTTCAGACCATGGGAAATCATGGCTCTCCACAATTTCCTATTCTTTCTGATGTTTGTAATGTTTGTCTTTTTACTATGTACTTAAATTTTTTTCTTTTCAATGTTTGCAAATTATTAAAGTTGGACTTTTGTACAAATTTTGTAAAAAATGATATTGAGTTTGTAATACAAAAAAAGAAGAAATTGTCAGAACTGATAATAAAAAAACATTTATAAAAATTTGATACATTCAGTTTTTATATTATTTTCTCTTCATATCTTTGAAAAGCCATGAATATCCTGGATTCCGATGATGGATTACTCCGTTCTGGACAGCAAGTAGCCCAGAGAGATATTGTTCAAGTAAGTAATAAGTTATTTGATTCTATAACTTATGAGAATTAACAACCAATTTGTCAATAGAATATCCAAAGTATTGAAAGCTACTTTTTTTTTTTTTTTCATTCATAAAGAATGGCTTTAGAGATAAGCAAGATGTAAGAATGGTTCTTTTTAAAATTGTAGATAATATCTTAACAAGGCTTGGGTTTTTGTAATGCCATTACCATTATATATTGCTGTCCCATGACTTCTGGCCCATCAGTGCGTGCATGTATATCTACCTGTCGAAGGCATATTTAGGCAGCCAGCAATTATTCATCCAAAAAAGTTTTGATTTAAAAAAACTGACATCGTCGTTTAATTTTTTATTGTATTTTTCCAATTTTTGAATAAGGTGTTATGTATTGGGATCGAAATTGTGGATAAACTCTCTGAAGTGCATGATTATGTTGTTGTTGTCCAAGTACTTTTGATCATCTCAGTCATTTTCAAGAATCAATATGGTGTCTGTGTGTTAGACAAGATTCCATTGACTATATTAAGATGATATCATGTGTAACAGTTATTGAGAGTGGGTGCATCAAAAAAAATGATTTTTTTTTTTTTTTTTTTTTTTTTGTGTGTGTGTGAATGCGCGCAATAAAAAGTGGGGAAAAAGAAGAGACTCCATTACCCAAAAAATGGTTATGAAACAAATTTTCGGAAATAGCATTTTTTTTTTTTTCTTTTTTCAGAAGCCCATACTGGTAATACTAGAATGAGTTTCCTCCCTTATATTATAGATACTCCGAGAAAAATAATATAATGTGGGTGTTGTGTTGCGACGTGATGGTTAGCCATCAGATCTTTCGGAACATTAGTTCTGAGTTCAGTCCTCACTGGATAGCATTTACCTGTGTTTGGGCCAGGGCTAAGCTTAGTAAATAATTAATATTAAAAATATATGTGAATTTTATTTTTATTTTTTTTCTCTCCAAAGGTTTATTCACATGTATGGACAGATGTTAACTAATAGCTCATCAAAAAAAAACACAAGAGTAAAACATTTGTTTCTGCTAAAATGGCAACTTAATATTTTGATTAGTTTATTTTTCATCATATTTATAAAATAAGAAATGTAAGCTTTGACACAATTGTGATCATAGAAATCTCACTTGATTCTTTATAATATACTACATTTCCTATCATATAAGGTGCATTGTTTAAAAAAAAATAAAAAAATGACCCTGTATAGTTGGGTTTTGGGTACCAGACTAACCACTAGATACATCTATTTGATATATTTAATAAATATTTCATCTGTTATTTATTTTTAATATATTGTCATATATAAGCAGTGGTTCTTTCAAAGGTTATTCATGTTTCTAAAGAACAAACTCATATTTGCCTTAACAAAATTTAGTTGTAAGTTAGAAAAATTACAAGGTTTATAATAAGCATTGTTGTTATGTTATTTCACATTTCTGCAAATTTGTCTAACAGAAACAAAACATTTTATTCAATTATCTAAGTCAAAATAATCATTTTAATTAGATTTTCTTAAAATTATTAAATAATATTTAAATAAATGAAAAAATAGTCAGTTTGTTGAATTATTAATATAAACATAAGAAAATTATTCAAATGTTTTCTTTTTATGGTCAGCTGTTGGTAGCCATGTCCATAGTAGGAAATTTAAGGTGACTTAACATAATAACAAAATGAATTTTAAAAAATATGTTGTTGAAACATCTATGACAACTTAATTTTTCTTGGTGTGTAGGACAAATATTTGGTTAGTATGTGAAATGTTTGATTATAAATTATTAAATTATGATTGCAAGTGAAAATAATGCTCAAAACAAAAAAAAGATAAAAAGTGGTTGCTGAAAAATTCTCACGCCAACCCACTTCTCAAAATCTGACCAAACATCAGAAATTTCAGTGGAATCTCATTTTCAGCACCTCCATATGAATATAAAAAAAATCAACTGAATATACCTAACAATATTAATGATATGTATTACATAATTATTTTACTTACAGATCATGACCTCTATCAGAGAGATGAAATTTAAATTTTTATTATTGCATTATTCCAAAATTTAAACACATCAACAGATAGCTATTAATGTCAACAAGTGAGCACAAATAGTTATTAATTAAAAAAAAATTAGTAAAAAAAGTGTATATTTTTGAAAATTCCTTTTTCCACAAATTAGCTATTTGTGCTGTTATAATGCTTATTACCTAAACAATAATAATACTGAATAAATCTTTTTTAAACATTAAAGTATATTTAATCATATCTCCCTAATAGCTGTTGTGATCTGTTAAGATGAACTTTTGAATGTTCTTTTTTCTCTTTTACATTTTTCCATCATTTTTTTTTCGAATAAAATTTTAAAAAGTCAGTTTTTATCAAGATAATATTGGATGCATTTGATTTCATAATGGTTCAATAAAGCATACAAAGTTTTTGATTCTCTCTCCTGTCCCCCATACTTGGCTGGTCTCGAAAATACTTTACTATAGTCATAAATTTATACTTTTATGACCTTTTTTTTGTTGAAAATTTGGACTATTCTCTTATCTTGTTTTATTTCGATTTCATCATTTTTCTTGCTTTCAGTTTGTTCCATTTCGGGAGTTCATTGGTGGCCAGTACAGTAACAACATGCAAGTCAGTCAGGCATACTTGGCTAAAGAAGTTCTTGCAGAAATCCCAGAACAATTCCTATCTTACATGAAGACACATAGGATTGAACCCAAACCTCTGTCAGAAAATTAAACTGTGTTTCTCTACAGCAACAGAGCAAATCAAAAAGACATAATTCATTTTAGTTTTTTATTATTCTACATTTTATTATATTTACATGGCAGCCATATTTGATATTTTCAGATTATATACATCTTTTATTTCATGTTACATGAGAAAAATGATCAATGTCTTTTTGGTATGAAAAAATCTTAAAATTATACTGACTTTAAAAAAAAATGTTTTGACTTTTAAAAATACAATTTATATGATATAAACAAACATTTTGTCAAATGCAATATTTTTAAAGAATAATAATTTATAGTAGTTCCCACTAATCAAAAATGATCAGCAATTGACTGAAATTTTGCAAGTATTTTCCCTTTTTGAGTGTAAGGTTGCCAACCATCCCACAAAATATGGGATTGTCCCATAATAACTGATGCAGGACATGGTTTTGTCCTGCATTTTTGAGATTTGACGATTCTTTTTAAAAATGTTATGTAGATTTTGCATTTTTTAAAAGATGTACTTAATAAACATGAACACAGTTCTGTTTCACTCTAAAGTTCTAAACAGTTATTTTGCACTGTCTGTATAAAATTCTTGAATGATAATTTGTTACATATGAATTCCTATCACTCAAAAATACCAAATTGATTTAATTCAGCGTTGTGGATCCACAGACCCCATGGTTGGAAACTCCCACTTCAGGTCTGTATTTTCATTTTAGGAAGTTGGCAATCTTATATATGATGACTAGGCCAAGTTTAAACAATAGTCATATGAATTGTCTAATAGCATTCGATCTCATAATAAGAGAAAAAAAAACATTTTAAATTGATTCTGAATAATTCTGCTCATCCAATACACAAATAAAAATGACTAAATTATCTTCAGAATGCAGAATAAATAAAATCTTTATCTTATTGGTAGTAGAAAAATCTACAAGAAGTCACACTTAGTAAGATTTGTGATAATAAGCAAATTTTAATATTTTGTTTTTGTTTTGATTCTATCAAAATTATTCAAAATTTTCATTTTAAAACAAACCCATTCTTAAAAAGTCCAGTATTCATAATGAAAGAATTAACCATATGTCATTCTTATTATCATGAATTTTATTTAAAGTAACAATGGAAAATTTAACACATGAAAAACCATCTTAAATTATTAAAGCAAACTGCTGAATTGTATAATCTCTATTATATAAATGGTGTTTACTGTTCATATAATTTTGCTGCTGTTGACTGTAGAACTCACAAATCTGTCTTTTTTTTCTCTCTCACTTTCTTTTCACTTTCACTCATGTGGGATGCCATCTTTGTTTTTTTTCTCATCGAAAACACAGTGGGACTTGATACAAAAACCATGCAAGAAAGTTTTATTGACTATGAATTTTAAGGAAATGCTGAAAATTGTTGAATTTTTATATCATTTTTTGGCTCTTCATATTAAATATGAAAATTCTAATCACTGAATGAAAAATCATTCATCCTCTTAACAGAGAGCTGGACAGTTAGGTATTTTTTTTTTACTTTTTTTTATTTTATTTTTACTTTTTTGCATTGGTTGTCACGTAGTTGCTGGCAGGTGGCAGCAGTTTTTAAAAATGATTGCTGTAAATCTCTCAAAAATATTTAAATTGATTTGTAGCTGATAATTTGAATTATTTGACATGGTACTAGCAACAAGGCTTTATTTAAAGGATAATCTGATTCTTTACCTGAGAATTTTACTCATATTGTCATATATTTGTAATTATCACCACAGTTTTAATTAAAATTAATCAAATTATATATATTTTTTTTCAAATAGTGGCCATTTTCATTAATTCTCAATTAGATCAATCTCAATTCTTCCTTGATTAACTTTTTTTTCTTTGCAATATGATGACTTTTAACCTTTTTTCCTGGTTGTCTCATTTGAAGAAATGATAAAAAGTGGAAGGAATGTTTGGACAGTTTCTAAATTTGTCAAAATTTACAAAAAACAGTTCATACTGTAAACAGGTTTCAAAATGTTAAAAGCTTAAATATACATAATTTACTATTGATATATTCAAATGTAAAAATGATGGCAATTAAAAAAAAACAAAAACTTGTATGTGATTGATAATTCACAAACAACAGGTGTACGAGATTTTGATGTTTATCTGCATCATCATAAGATTTTAGGGATTTGTATAAAATTCATGAGAGAAAATGAAAACAACATAAAACTTGAGTCTGTTTAATTTTAAGATGATGTAAAATTTTAATTTCAGGCAGAAAATATAATATTTTATAAAGAGAATATTACAAACCAAAGTGAACTCAAGAGAATTTTTAATTCTGAAAATCTACCTTTTTGGATTTTAGCAGACACTCAGTCATAAGACCTTGATTTATCAGAATAGTCTAAGACAGCATTTTTCAACCTTTTTTTTTTTTTTTTTTTTTTTTACTGCAACCCACAGTAAGAATCACATTTTGAATTATGATCCATCTTACCTACGTGTAATAAATCGAAGACAAACCCTATTCACTAGGGTCATTTATTTGGCATCAATAATTTATATGTAAATTTCTTATGATCCACATATATTGGAATTACTTGTATCTACTTGCATGAATATAAAATTATTACTTTTAAAAAAACTAGCCCATTCTTAAACTTTGCAGAAACAGCCAACTCACCAAAATTCTGAGACTTCAAATGAACACAACACTTCATTTTACTACCACAAAAAGAATGTGCGAGTACTTGACTTTGACATTGAGTCAGGAATTTCACTTTTAGACCTAACTTCAGATGCAACTGAATTTTTCAACAATCTTAATGCTTTTCACCGGCCACAAAGACAAATACACTGCACACCTTTGTAGATAAGTTTTGTTGCAAGGTCTCTTTGTGAGAGAGAACTGGTGTCACTCAGTACACAATGAGTTTAACAAGATTCTAAACTCAGTGAGAACAGACTATATATATATATATATATATATATATATATAAATTATATTTTAAAATAATAAAATATAACACAAGCTTATCTCAGTGAAAAACTAGCAATGATTTATGAGTGCTGTGCAGCATTTAGAGTTGTTTATATTCTGCACTTTGTTCTCACTTGCATATTTTTTTTCTTTCTTTTTGGTCATGACCAATTTCATTTATCTTGTGACCCACTGAAGATCAGGACCCACAGTTTGGAAAACCCTGGTCTAACACACCCATCTTGTTTGGTAATTAAATATTGATTAATCAATTGTAATTTTTTTTATTTTAAATTGCCCTCCTGTTTTGAAATCTGAACAATATATTTACATACATGTTGAATTGATTTTGCTTTATAAAAAACATATGAAATTAGAAATATATTGTTTTTACCTAAAAGTGATTGAACCCCAAATTGATATTTTGATAACCTCTGACATTTCATTCTTTACTTATTTTTGTTTACAGAACAAGACTTTTTTCTTTTGACTCTATTTTGCTCAATATCAAGATGACTTTTACACTAAACCGTCTCCCCAAGGGCTTCAGCCATCCTCCCTGACCACTAACTCACAGAAGCAACCGTTATTTCATATTTCACTTTTGCTAAAAACCTACGAAGTTATTTGTTTCTTTCCATTAATTGAAGAAATGCTCTTTTTCATACATAATTCACTTATCTCGAAATAAATTTAAACCAAACATAAACATTTTTATATTGCATAAAATATTTGATTTCAAAATTTTGTTTATTACTGCATATATTAAAAATCAAATGTAACTTCATAACTACTACAATTTCCTTTTTCAATTATATACAAAGTAATTAATTCCCTTGGTTCCATGTGACACAATCAGTGGCAGACTGGGTCAAAAAAATATTGGTTGCCAGGAGACAAAGAGACACGCCCACAACTACAGTGCTATCATTTAATTTTCATAAAGAATAAAATTTTCAAAAACTACATATGAACAAAAGGATACAATTAAACTTTTTATGGAAAATTATGTGTATTTCTTGGTAATTACAGTGTACATGTATTGTAGATATTACTGGCAGTAGATACCAAATATAAATGCAGAATTTTATAATTGAATTTTTTCTTTATTTTAAAAAAAAATTTAAGTAATTGGTTGATATTTTTGAGTAGTTTACTGCATAATTTACATATTAGTAGATAGTTCAAAAGCGTACTAGATCATTCCATGTCATCCACTATATTAAGAGCAATTGTTTGTGTTCACTAGTTGATTGTTCAAATCGACCAATAATTGCTTCTGCATCCAATAACAATTCCTTTTTAGTCGATAGCAACATTTATGATTCCAAATTCTCCTCAGGCAGCAAATTTCTTAACCATGTCTCTATGATCTTTAGCTTTGAAAATGTCCTCTCACATTGGACTTGAGTAACTGATAGTGTGCAGATGACTTTATAAATTTCTTATCCCTTTTTAATACTAAAACATTTTTCTGTGTTTGTTTCTTTATTGCATTTTTATTTGATATAGTGGGCCCACTTGTTATTGGAGGAAGCTGACTCCCTAGCCAGTCTGCCACTGGACATTATTAGTGAAATAAAGTAAGCCGTGTTTCTAGTTTTCAACTATTATATCAATTAAACAATTTACTTGTAGATGTTTCTTTAGAGGATTTAATTCTTCTTAGTTTCACTTTCTTAATAATTTAAAAATTTTACTCTTGCTTTTTTATATTTATTGTTTTTATACGTTTCTTTCTATTTTTATTTTTATCAAGATTCCCATACCAAAACAATCAAATAGTGTTACTATGTTTCATAAGATCTTTTTATTTGTGTTTTGTGGTACGCAATTTTAACTCCTATTTTTATTTTTTCATTTCTGCTATATGTCTTAAAAAATACATTATTAAAAATGGGTACAAATCAGACAAAATTGTGTGTAATAAGGAAAAAAATTAAAGGTTAAGTTTCCAAAGTCAGATAATATATGATTGCTTTATGAGAGTTGTGAAAACAATTTCCTGGTACAAGTTTTTTCCACACAATAAACATCTATCATTTACATTTCACCACAAACCAATTTTATATTTGAACTGTTTTATACTAGTCTGTATAAAATGTCAATTTACTTTTAATATTAATCTTATATAAAGTCCAAAGAGTGTTGCCAGAAATGGTATCAATTTTCTACAGATTGATAAACATAATGAAAAAGACTGTTTTCCTAAAACAAAATTTTTTCTCTTTTCTTCATGCCATTCTTAAATAATGTTTTCCATTGCAGATGTAATGATAAAGTGCAAGTCACATTTGTATTTGCTAATTATTCATTTTTAAGCTTGGATTTTTTTTTATAGTCCTGTTTTTTCTCATTTCTTGGGATAAAAAATCATATTCATTCTTACTCTTAATTCTTTCACTGTATTCTGATCTTTTTGCTGACATTGGGGCTCATTTGTGTCAATCTGTTTCTACATTTACTCATAATGCTTTAAGGGAATTATATTTTGAAGACCTAAATGAATGAATATATTTTTGATTGTCTTGTCTCTGATTAAAAACCCTGTTTTTTTTACTATTTCTTTCAATTATACTTATTACTCACAAGTATTTTTTTCCAGTTCTTATTATTTTATGTTTTGAAATTTTTGATGGGCATGTGTATGTACATGTGTGTATTCTTACTTCCTTTGTTTGGATTAGTTACAGCCACTCTGGGCCTGTTCATATCATAAGGTGTGTGTATAATTTGGGACAACAACTTTTTAGAGGAAAAAAAAACAGAATCGGTTCTTTCCTCCATAGCTTTTCCTTTACTTCCAATTTATTGTTACCTGTTTGTTTCTTTTTTTATTTCCATGTTTTCACGTAAGGGATAGTTTGTTGTTAATACCAGTGAATGCTTCTTTTTTTTTCTTTTTTTTTTTTCTTTCTGAAAATTCTTTTATGGCCATTTATGATGAAAAGAATTATTTTTAGGAATTTAACAATTCTTTCTTATTTCTTGATGTTTGCATTCACAAAATTATTGCAATATTTCTTCAATTGTCCACTTGTTTTTGATTTTTAATGTTGTTTTGTTAAATTTAAGATTTTCAAATTATAACTTTTGTATCCAGCACTTTTTATGATATATATATATTAAATATATAACATAAAGTGTTCTTTGTTTAAAACTGATATGAACGTTGATAAATTTTGATGTTTGTCAGGAAACATTTTTTTAAGGTTAATTATAAGCATCAGATAGGGTCAGAAATGTACAAAGCTGTTATTTTAATGCTAAATTACAAAATCCTTTTATATACCATGTCCCTGTAGGACATGGGTGATTGTGACTCATCTCAACTTCCTATCCTTTGTAGAACTTGGCAGTATTTGCTTTCAAATTGTCTTTCTCACTCATTGATTGGACATTCATTTATGCAAGCTTAATAGGTAGGTTACTTGCCATTTCCTTCTTGGTTGTAGTATGTCATGTGAGTGTCAAATTCTCCAATCCCTCTTTTATCATAATGTCTCTCAAAAATTTAAACTTTTTCTTATTCTAAGTGTTATTTTTGTTTCCATTCTACTTAATAAATGTTCCTTGATTACTTACTCCATCTATGAGATTATCTGCATTGAAACATATCTCTGTTGCCTCAAGTAAAACCCCATCTGTGAAATTGAGAGTATTATTTGGTAATATAAATCTGTTTAAGAATTGAGATTTAATGAGAAAAACATGATAGAATTTTATAATAATAGCATTATTATTATTGCTCTTAAAGGCTTGCTCAAAGATGTCAACATTATTAACTAGAGAACATATAGAAATAAGTATATATTTTCTCTTGATAGATGATAACTGTTTGTCATGAAAAATGTTTTAAGGATAGCATAAACATAAAAGGAAATCAAAACTTAGAAAGCTTTTTAATAAATTGTCTTAATGTAGGTTAACATTCTCAAGTAAAATAGTTTAAACTCTTTGTTACAAAATTACATTAAAAAGTCTTCAAACTTTTTTTGGCACTTATAATTTTAATGTATACTTATAAAGGCTATTAGGGGGCTTTACTCAGAGTTCACAACCTTAGAACATGTTAGTTTTGATGCTCTACCAACTGATCTATAAAAAAAGAAACTGATTCTTTAATTTAAACTAGTTATATCTAATCTGTTTAATTTTGTTGGTTTTTTTTTTTTTATACTAATATTAACGCAATACAAGGCCCAAGAGCCACTCAGAGTAAAGGGTTACTGTGTGATGTTATAAGTGCAGTTCATGAAGTTATGAAAGAAAAATAACAGTTAACCCTAGATTTTGAAGAGATCAAGATTATAGTGATTATCCTGCAATGTCTTTTCCACAAAGCAGAAGTTCTTGGAAAGAAGCTGTCCAAGTAGAATTTACTTTATTGTTCAGATATGAAGGGAATTGCGATGATTCATCCTTGTGTATGCAACATGGTGGTTCCCAGCTGCAAGAGTTAGGGATGGTGGAACCAAGTAATGTAGTTTATCAGAATCCTTGCCATGGAGACAGTGATAAAATAGAAAGAGATTTGTGAAATTTTTTTCTGTGGGGGAAAGGGGTGTTTGGGTGGAATTCCTCACCCACAAGGCTGTGCTCCCTTTTTAGTCTGATCTGCCTTTTGTTAAAGATAGAGCATAGCAAGAGGAGTCAGGTACTTATTGGAGCAGTACAATGAACTGACCATTTTTCCAGTATCTTTATCAATAGAACATATATAGGAGTTCCACTTGAGGTTTGCGATGGATTTTGAGGCTCATTAGACATTCAAGACAAGGAACCTCCTTGAGAGAACACCTTTAACTCTGCTGCTATATTACTCTCTTTTAAGCAAATTGAACATTTTTAAATTTTATTCTTAAATTATGCTTCCCTAATTCAGGTTCAGTGTTTAGCAGTGCATTCAAGTTCTCCAAAAATTGCAACACTCATTAAAACAAGTGTGTGTGAGAGTGTGTATTCCTTTCAGGAGAATGTCATGTTATTGTTAAATATTTCCTATTTTGTTTTTTCCTTTTGTTATGCAAATCCAGCATATTAGGCATTTTAAAAAGTAGACAAAATATGTTCTTTAAAACACTGTATTTATAGGTCAATTTCATCCGTCATGAATATCTTGGTGCTTTTAGCAAAAATTGAATGCATTCAAATGTTTTTCCATTTTTCAATCAATTTCAGAAGAATATGAACCCAAATAACACAAATGTTAATGAGCCAAAAAAGGGTTAATTTAAAAAAACACAAATTTTAAAAATAGAATTATTTTTCTAGGGAATTAAAATCTCTATACAAAACGGATGGAGAGCATCACAAATTTACTACTGTTATGTAATCTTGTCAATCATTGGTAAATAAAATACAAAATGTATCATTGAAAATTGAATTTTTTCATAAAGCCTGAAATTTGTCATAAATATATTAGTGTCAAAATTCTTAATTAGTTATAATGCACATATTCTGGCATTTTAATCTCACCAAATCTGATTCAAATGTTCCAATTTTATTATTTCTTGTGTTTATTTCTAAGTAGAGTGGCTTATGATAATCATGGTGTCATTGTTGAATCATTTCATTAAATTCAGACACTGAAATAGAAATTGATTTAATTACATACTTTATGTACTTACGATTTTTTTAATCACTTGTTGAACATGTCTATATATATATATATATATATATATATATATATATATAGTTTAATTTTTCTCATGTGTATTGCGCATTTTTTAATATTACTTGTTCTCTGGTTTGATTCAACTCTGACCATATATATATATATATATATATATATATATATATATATATATATCTAAGTTTTGATAATAACTGCTGCTCAAATACTTATATAAACAAATGATAAAAAACTTGACCTGGTAATTTCTGGAATTTCTTTTAAGTGCTCAAAAGATAGAGATGGTGCATTAATACTAATAAATTAAATGTTCACTTATGTTGTCTCTACTCAGATTTTAATTGAGATTACATCCACTCATCAATTTTAAAATTTTACAATAAAGTCCCTTGACAAGTGGATGCAATCTCCACAGGGACAAGATAAGTGAATATTTTATTTATTACACACACACACACACACACATATATATATATATATATATATATATATATATATATATATATAGAGAGAGAGAGAGATTAATACAAATGAAATTTGTCATTTAGCTGATTGATGTTTAGATAGATATATAATCAAAAGCAAACAATATCTTTGAAATGTATCCATGAAATTATACCTTAATTATATCTTATTTCTCTGAGGTTTGTGCTCATTCTCAGTAGCTTGTGAAATGACCATATTTGCTAACTTGTTATCACAAGTGCTCTTTAAGGGAGATAGAATCTCATTATTAAAGCAAAACTCTAAAAGCATCTGTACAATAATAATAGTTATAACATATTTTTCTGTTTTTATTTTTTCCATTTGGTTTTCATTAAATTTTATCAGTGTTGCTTTTTAACATTGGTCTTTTTTTGTCCCCAAATTAAAACTGTCAGAAATTTTCTAATGTATATATAGCAAAATCCACCCCATTATTGTTAATTCTTTCTTTGAGAGAAAATAATAATCCTATGATTCCACAAATAGGGGACATACTTCAAGTCGCATTTACAGGGCATTGAGCAACAACATATTTTCCACTAATCTGGGATCAGAGATGCAAAACCATCTCTTGATGAATCGAATACCGACTTTGAAATTTTGTTTACAATTTGACATTCAGTATCACTGACTGAATTACCCACGGCTTTAAAGTGATTGTTTCATTCTGTTTCATTCATATTGGTTAATCAAACAAGGAATTATGCACAGTATATAGGGTCCGAGATGAACAAAGTTGTTATTTTAATGCTAAAATAAAAAATTATTGTATATATTCTTTTCCTATGCCAGGATACAGGTGATTGTGGCTCATCTCAATTTCCTATCCTTTGTAGAACTTGGCAGTATTTGCTTTTGTACTATCCTTCCTATTCATTGATCTGACATTCATTTACACAAGCTCAATAGGTAGGTTACTTGTTATTTTGACCTTGCTTTTAGTATATCCTGTGAGTTTCAAATTCTCCAAGCCCTCTTTCTTCAATGTCTCCTAAAACTTTAAACTGTCCCTTTCTAATTCTAAGTGTTCTTTTTTGGTTCCATTTTACTTAATAAATGTTCCTTACTCCATCCATGAGGTTCTCCACATTGAAACATATCTCCGTTGCCTAAAGTAAAAAACCACTGTGAAATTGAGAGTATTATTTGGTAATATAAATCTGTTTAAGAAATGAGCTTTAATGAGAAAAACATGACAGAATTTTATTGTAATAGTATTATTGCTCTTAAAGGCTTGCTCAAAGATGTCAGCATTATGAACATATAGAAAATAAGTATATATTTTTTTTCTTGATAATCTCTTTTGCTAGATATCTGTTGTCTAGTCATAATTGAACCGTTTTTAGTATGATCTCATCAAAATGTTCTGCATCCCTGTTTTGGGTAAAATTTACCAAAAACTAACAATACTTGTGAAATGTCTTCTCATGTCTATTTTTTAGTTTGGCACAAGGCTGTCTTTTATTGATCTTTCTCAAATGATCATATTATTAAAGACCATTAAAACCAGTTCAATATTTTGACATAACAAGTGTACAACATTAATATCTCTGTTTCAATGTATATCTCATTTTCTCATTTATCATTGTTTATGAAGTTTATGCAAGAATGTATGGAATCCAGGGCAGACTTTTGACCAAGTTTTAAAAGCAGGTTTGTTTCAGCTTACACTCTCTTACATAAAATTGATCAAAAAAAAAAATGTTGGCATTTTTAAAAATGTATTTATAAATTCTAATTTAAAAATTAGTAATTACTTGATGTTGATACTTGTTGGTTATTAATAGTTTTTATCACAACTATTTTTTCTTTTTGTTTTTCAAAAATGTCAAATATTATTACATTTTTATGAATTTAAAAATCATTAGTATCAAAATTTGATTTTCTTTTCTGTTTTTGAAATATATTATAATTACTGTAAATTCATGATAACACCTGTGCAGTACTTTGTAATATAAGATGACAATGGTCCCCCACTGCCAAAGATATTGGATGTGTTGCAACATCATAAAGCAAATGTATAAGCAAAATGTACAATGGCTTGTGATCTTTTAATTTGGTTATGATTGATAGCATTTGTTTATTTAGGATGCAGAGATGTTGAACAAAGGAGACATGTACTTAATTGGTCATGCAATTCTACAATGGGTATTTAATTGACCATGTATCCTTTGATCACACTTGCCATAATTCACTTTGGTCAAGCCATGTTGTTAAAATTATTTTAATTTATGAAAGTTTTAGAATAATGTATTTACATTATTTTGTTTAGTGTACTTTTCAACAGACTTTAAATGTGATAATGTCTTATTAAAAAAAACTTTGGCTATTATGTATACAATTTGAAATTGCAGGTTTTTAAGCGAAAATTGCAAAAACACGTGGCATCAGTTATACATATGAGACATTGATCAAGTTTATCAGAAAGAGTTCAATGTTTTAAAGCTTGAAAATAACACCAGAATGGAAGATGATATTCAGTCCATATTTTGAACACAGCATTTAACTTTAAATTTTGCTTCTGGTGTTACATAAAGAGAAAAGGCTCTATTATTGTATATATAAAAAATATAAATTGGAAATGATTTTAAAATTACTAATAACATGAGAATTTATTTTAAAATAACATCCTTAAATCATGATCTGCTAAAAGATTTTTTGAATCTGATGGTCATTCTCCAGATCAGGATGATTTTCTAGGATTTCTATTAGATTAATGTGGGTCAACTGTAATCATATCATTAAATAAACCCTGAATGTATTTTTATGGAAAATGGCTGATTTTTTCCCCCTCTCAAAGCATATTTTTCTTCTTAGGAATATTGTAGTTATCTCCCTTACTTAATATCTACAATTTCCTTTGATTTTTAAATGGAGTTTTTATTGTTTGATTCTTGCATTATAGAAAGTACATAGCTTTATTTTATTTTTCTGCATCAATGCCCAGAAACCAGAGTGTTCGGTTGCCATATTTCATTGATTGAGAAAAAGAATCTGATATTTTGAAAATCTAAAAATTATTACATTTTGTTCAGTTTATCTATAGATTTTGTAGATTCCCTGGTGATGAATTTTTTTTATACTTGGATTATTTTCACCATTACATTTTGTTTCAGACTCTACATTCAATATTAATAATATTCTGTTCAATAAATATTTTCTGAAGTTCGGTATAAATTTCCACTGCTTCTAAAGCCCTTCTAAGTCTTTTAGAACCATCTTGAATGACAACATTTGTTTGATTTATATTTGCTTTCATATATACAAGATGGGCCAAAATTTGGCTTACTTAGTAGATATGCACTTTACAGTTTTTAAAAACATTTTCTTACATTTATATTTATTTGTTACAATCATATTTGTTCAAAACTGTTTATGTGCATTTGTTTAACACTTTACTTACATTTTTTTAGCACAGTTTACTCTCTTAAGTGCTCAAAAATGTCCTCCTTCAGCATTGCAACATTCCTTGAACCTCTCCAGAACACTGACACACAGCACAACACAAATGCTGATCTGCATCAATTTCAATAAATACTTCTGAGATGTACTTTTTAATTTGTCCACTGTGTGGGGATTTCTTCTCATAAACCTTGTTCTTTACTACACTCCAAAAAAGAAATCCATTGGTGTTAAGTCGGGTGAACTTGGTGGCCACTTGATGTTGCCTCTTCTTCTGAACCAATGCTGTGGAACAGTTTGGTTAAGGTAGTCCCTTACTGCCAAAGCATAATGGGAAAGTATTTCATCTTATTGAAAGAACAGTTTGGCAAAGCTAGCTCTGGTCTTGAGCTGTGATCTAAAACATGAAACAGATAGTAAAACAACTGTAAGCCTACTTTTGGACCACCCTATATATATATATATATATATATATATATATATGTAATCAAATATATGGATATAGATCCGACAGTATGAAGAAAAATATATACTTCAAATGGTAAGTGAATATCATTGTCTACAATATTTTATTTTTAAAAAAATAATGGTATAAACCTGAAAGATATAAAATTTGACTTTCTCAGTGTTATTTTGTCCACTTATGTGATGCTATGAAAAATTTTAATGACTACAAATTATTAGATTTATTTTGTAATTTGGAAAGTCTGCATTGTCCGACCAATTTATGTACAAAGAGATAATTCTCTCACAAAGTTCAAATGCCAAGATCAATATTTTTTCGTTACATATTTGAAAACATTTTCAAAACATTCCTATTTATATAAAAATATACAGCCTCTGTATACTTATGTATTGTAAATGGTTGTAGCTTTCTTGTTGATTTTCCTGTTTGTAGTTGTGACAAGCATATAGAAAATGGTTGGTTTACAAATTCTTAGAGAAATTCTTTCATCTGTTACTCCATTTCTTTTCTCAAATTACTATTTTGTTAAAAGAGCCCAATATGAATATTTTTTTTTAAATTCTGAAACATTCAACATTATATCGACAGTGGTTCTATTGTCAGCACTTAAGGATAGGTTTGGTATATGAAAATTTCTTTTATTGGTTGGTTGACTGTAAAGCAAGAATATTACTTGGAAGTTTACAAATAGGATGTTTGAAAATTTGAAATAGAACTGTTGTGATATGATGAAAAATTAGCCATGATCTTTTAAATTTAATTCTGACAATAATATTTTAGAATATATGTATTCAGTAACTTTTAATTGATATACAGAATTATTTAAAAAATAGTTTATAAATATCTATTTTGGATGTGTGGGTGGTATAATGGATAATGGCATGAAACTATTGGAGATCAGAGTTCCAATTCCTTTTAGGTTCATTATATTCACTTATGCACAAATATTCTTGGGAAAGGTATGAATCCATCTCTTCTCACCCAGCTATGGGTTAATTAGTAAGATTTGTATCGCTAAAGCCATTATTATCTCAAAAAAAATTCTTACACTCTAAAAACATTTTCGGGATTTGAATAACCTGCAATGGGTTAAGCCATAGAAAATGAATTGACCAATCAAAATTCACCCTGAATAAACTTAAAAGAATATTCAATTTCTGATTATATTTAATTTATCAATTATCCAGTTTCTAATTTCATTCTAAAGTTAGGTAGAAACTTGATTTAATAAACCAATTTCAAATCATATTAAAGTACCTAAATCACTTGCTAATCAAGTTACAAGAATATTGTTCACGTTTACTTGCCATTGGTACTGGAAAACTTCTGACTCTCTTTGTTGCAGTAAAATGTCAGCCCAACTTATTGTGATTTTTGTACATATATAAATTTTCCAAGGAATGAAATACCTTCCTTTCTTTTTATACACCATCCATATAAATGTAAGTGCATTCTATTAATATTTATTAAGTTTATACAATGATTTTTGAGGCTGTTTAAACAAAAATAAAATTATATGCCCACGATTCTCAATTTACTATATATTTTCACAACACTATGTAATGAGAAGATAATCATTAATTTTTTAATGTTCTATTTCTATCCTTAAAATTAACCTGTTAATAATTGTTTTATTTCCCTTTTCCCCTAAGCTAATGATGGAAACTATAAAAAGTTTACAAATAAACATAACCTCAACTGAATGTAGTGATTTTTCTAAGGCTGAAAGTATGGGGCACCTAGTGAGGATCAAATTCACTATTCAGTCAATTGATCTAGCAAGACAAGCTTGCTAACCATTACACTGTGTCAAAGTACCCAATATCTCAAATGGATAAGTAGTGTAAAAAAAAAATAAAAAAATAAAATGCCAAGGAATAAAATAAATACAAAAATTGATACAATTCACTTTTGGGAAGTTTAGTGCAGGATTTCCCAAACTTTATGAATTGCAACCCCCTTTTATTGCAACCTTGCTATCTATAGCTTGGTAAAAGAAGTTTGGGCCCTTCTCTGCCTGTTCCTTAATCATGCAAATTAAAACTAAAATAGGAAATGTTGTGACATTTTTTATTTAATAAGATGGAAAATTTCTTCCCAGTTATTATTTAATTTAAAATTTTTAGATTTGTTTATATCACAAATATACAATCAGAAAGTTTCATTTTTATTTAATTATTTTGCAGGAAGATTTGCAGTAATCAGAAAATAATGACTCTAAAATTAAAACATAAATTTTAAAAAACATTGTCAATTGCATTCACAAACTAATTGAATTTTTTGTACAGTACTTCATGGGGATCACAACCCTGCACTTTGGGAAGGTGGGGTTTAGTGAATCCTTTTTTTTTTTTTTTTTTTTTTGTGACAAGTTTTTCTTTTAATTTTTCTTTATCCAAACTGATTTTTCCTTATACTTTCTTAATTAGTTTTACAAGGTTTAGCGTATTGAAAGTTTGTGTGCGATTGTTTAAGATCTTTTTGCTCACATCATTACTCAACTGACATAAAAAAATTACAAAATGTGTCTGCCAGGTCAGTTCCACTTTTCTAACTAGTTTGGATGACTATTCATTTTGTTTTATGACAGTTATCATAAATTAATATAAAAAAGATAGAATATTGGTAGGGGTGAAAAATATCTGTTATACTTAAGAGGAAATTTATCAGTTTTCTTGTTTCTGTAAAAACAAGAGGGCTTGTATAAGGAATAGTCAGTGCCCAAGAAAATCGCCTAATCAAATTACATTCAGACCAAAAAGCGAAACCTACTTTTTATAGAGAGAAGGCTTTAAAGACAATGTATGTTGTCTCTAATACTTTCAAGTGAATGTTCAAATTTGCCTGACTCAGAATTGAAAACATGTCTTTACGACACATCAATTTGACTTTTTTTATTTTTTTTTTTTTTTTACAATAATCGTTTTTTCTTTTGTCTATGCGAATTTTGATGGTGGAATCGTTTGTATTTTCCTGGTGTTTGATTTTCCCGATTTGTCACTTTGAAACATTTTTTTTCTCTTTTTTTTTTAACCAAATTTCCCAAAATATAATTTCTAGATTTCCTTAACTGTACCTTTGTTGTTTTCCTCTGATGATATTCCATCCATCAATCGTAAATAAATTGAAAGCAGAAAATTCAATAAAAAAAGCAAAAAAAAAAACCTATCATTTAAAACCTTGAGAAACACCAAATGCCATATATCAAAAATCTATAACGACCAAAAGCTTTTAAAAGACTATAGTGGCATAATAGATTTGTCATAACAGCAAATTGGAAGCAAAGAAACAATTTTTTTTTTTTTTTTTCGGGGGGTCACATTGTTAATCAAATGAAATGAAATACAACTTGAAGAAAGATAAAAATAAGTACAACAAAAATGATTTCCCCTGTCTGCCTCCAGATGGTATCTGTCTTTGCCCCGAGACAAAAAAAAAAGAGCCTAAAACGTGGAGTGGAAATATTTTGAGGGCAAAATAAAACATTTTTTCTGTTTTCTTCCATTTTTTTTCATGGTGCTATCTGTCGTACGAATTGAATATCAATTTCGTTTTGGTGACTGTTAATTCCTCAAAAGCCCATCTCCGCATCTCAAAGAATTTCTTATTGGTATTTTGAATATCGTTCCTTCGTTCGTCGTACATCACAATTTTCAAGCCTTTTTCTCCAACGTGACTATTTTTATAAGGCAAATCTTGATCCTTCTTTTTCTATCGAAGTTTATTCTTTATAAGTTTCGTAATTTTCCAGTCGGTCTATAATTTTAAGTGCGTAAGTAAAATGTCCGACTTCGTTTTTTCCTCTTTCTTGTGATTTTTTAGTAGTTTTAAAAAGCAAGTAAAATAATGCATATATATTTTGTGAAATTTGGAATGTCTATTTTCACTCAATTTTGTGTTTTATAATTCACATCTTGATCTAAATAAAAAATACTTCACCTCTCCTATTTCTTTTTAAGATATATTCATTCAAATATTTTTAAAGAAATTATTTTATTTAAATATCCCTTTTTACGAACTGTGCAATGTTTTTCAACTCTGCCTAAAAAAAAAAAAAAAAAAATCACTATAGTGTTGTTTTTTTCCTAATCTGATTCCACTTTTCCAGTTAATAACATCTGTGAATTCATTCAAATATCTTTAAAAAAAATGATGCATACACCTTTAAATTTTTTTTTTTTTTTTTACTTTTCTATCCCCACTGTCGGGCTTGTTAAGTAGAAAAAAAATCAAACCATTTCTTTCCTTTATTGATTAAAAACTCAAACCAAACCAATCACCTCTGGGACTTTCATTATAATACCGGATGTGGCTGGGGTTCTATCAAATTACGAATTTTTGGGGTAATAAATGGCATGATAAAAATGGCACAAGTGGAAAAAATATGAGAAAAAAATCTCCATTTGATAGTAGTTGATCTTATAATCTGTTTTGTACATGTAGCCTTGGAAGCAAATCTTCTTTCCTTTATTACTTAATGACTTTCATGATGCGTTTTTGTGGTAGAGCCACTGAGATCAATGGTGTGACAGTTCGCAGACAACTGAACCAGAAGTAAATAATTGTCATACGATTAGAAATTTAACTTTAAATAGTTTAAAATTAAACAGCTACTGGTGTTTAATTTTATGTTGTAATGTCTGTTTTTCACTTGTGCCATTTTTTTCACTTGTGTCATTATTAACTCCTGCCATTATTACCGTTCACCATCAAATTATAGGTGGTTGGATTAGGAGGTAAACCGTAAAAATTAGCTCAGTACTTCATTTTACCTGCTTTGAAATAGCTTGTAAAGCAGTACAAGTTGGATAATAAAAGAAAAATGCAAGTAAAATTATATTGATTAGCAAAAGAAAACATTCACATCAGGTCTGTGTAATGATAACATAGTGAAATTAAAATTGAATTTCAGTTTTAAATCCGAAGATTAACGATGGTCACTAGCTGGATGCGTAATATGGTCATAAGAAGACAGTAGATATCTACACTTTCATCAATAATAAAAACATTTTTAGTTCATTCATATATCACTTAAATAAAACTTGTGATTTTTTTTTTCTTCATACCTCAACAAATGCCCCCACTCCCAATTTCATTTTCTATTTGAGAATCTTTCGCACTAGGTGTAAAAAAAAAAAAAAAATATATATATATATATATATATATATATATATCTCATTCAATTATGTTTTAATTTAAAATAAAAATGTATGTCATTAATTATCTCCACATTAATAAATAAAAACTAAAAAGTTACTATTTAGTTAATGATAAATATAAGGACGAAATAAAAATTGAATAAAAAAAAAGATAATTTAATTCTTGACATCTGGTTCAAGTTATTCCAGCCTTCAATTGCATCCGACATTAACAAAAAAAAAAGTGTCCGGCCTCCTCGTTTGTTGTTCATGTATTTTTCTCCCCAAACTGTTTTTATGAATTTAAAATTCCATTTTCTCACAATGATCACAGTAAATACATTCCACTGAAGTTTCAATGTATAATTTTGGGTATATTTCTTCCCCAAGTCTTGTCTTTCAGATTTATTCAGTGGTACGATTTGTGTTGAAATTGTTTGCCATCCATATTTGTTGTTTTAAAAGAAATTCTTGAAATAAAATGTGTCATGTCTGAATGTTTTTTTTTTCTTTTTTATCGTTTTTATTTTTAACTTGTCACATGTTTTTAATGCTTTCTTGGATGCTGCCGGCTTCTTCAGAATGAAACAAGCCTTAAAGCAAACGTCAAACAAAAATAAAAAAATAAAATTAAAAACAAAAAAATTCTATTTGAATGTTTTTCATGAAAGACTATTTCCATGAAGTTAATAACGAATCAATAATGGAAGTCAAGTTTGTTAATATTTTTTGACAATTACAAAAATCCTTTATCAATCCAAGCAAAAAAAAATATTAATAATTTCTGCAAATAAGAAAAAAAAAGTTTGTATATCTGCCATTTTTCTTTAAAAATCGTGCATCTAAGTAGGTCTACTAAAAGTTAGTTGGCTTTTAAGGTTTTTTTTCTTTGCCATTGAAGCGAAAACTTGTATTTTATTTCCATTATCGTCTTCAGTTATGACACACTAGGGCAGGTTGATTTTTCACTTTTTTTATGAAATCAACATTGCACTCTGTGTGAAACCTGAGGTTTGATGAGAAAATTAAATCCATAGCTTTTTTTTTTTTTTTTTTTTTTTTTTTTGAGCATTTTAGGATTAGGTTTAAATATCGTCTGCAGGTTTTTGCTTTAGCTTACACACTGACTTCAAAATTTTACTATTTCAAGAATAAATCCAAATAAATTGTAATATTTTGTATTAGATAAATAAATTGAAAATATATTCAAACCAAAATTTTTATGTGAATCACCTCAAGCAAAATATACAATTTTTCTTACTGTATTCGATAAGTAAAAGCTGTGTAGTAAAAAAAAAATAATAATGTAAAAGATTACAATTACATTAATAGAATACTTAATGAATAAGATTTGTTAGATCCTGATTTAATAATAAAAAAAAAAAGATAAATGCATATAACACCATAATACTGCTGGACATATAAGACAGAATTTTTTAAATTTGCATCGTTTATTGAAAAATCACACTAAAAATATCGCACTATATAAACATTTTACTACAATACATCATAATACAGCTAAATTGTTCAGTATAATTTCCCTATGAAGTAAATGAAGGTCTTACTCTTATTTGATGACATATTGATTTAGCAATAATGTGCTTGTACCATGCACCTTTCCATATGCAATTTCTAAAACTTTACTAAATTATAAATTTCTAAGTCTAAGACTTTTACTGATCACCGGTATTAAATTCCAACACTACGATTTTGAACCTAAACTTAACCTTTAAACTCCCTCCTCAAAAAAACAGTAACGATTTAATTTATAATGTCAAACCCCAGCTTTCAACTGGAGTGCAATATCATGGTTCCAGAATCGACCTGCTCTAATGACGCACATTCAGACGCTGCGAGGTGAATAACCCCCACCAAAAAAAAAAAAAAAAAAAAATCACTAGAATTCACACATGCACTAATGCCACAATATATAAACACGTTAAATCAACTTAGCCAATGAAAACTAACTGCACAGAATTTGAAATGCAAAAGCAAAACCTTTCTGATTATGCTAAAAGTGAAACATTATAAACATTTTCCCATATGTGTTCCTTATTTAATCATTTCATTCCATAGTGAAAATGGATTTGACACTGCAAAATTTATAAATGACTTCCTTTTTATTAGTAGCCCATCTTATTTAAAAAGTCAACTCCCAAAAATAGGAAATTTCAAAATTTAGTAGCTTTGTTTTTTCAACAAAAATAGTTCAATCTGATCTTTTCTAGTTAGGGTTGATTTATTCGGTCGATTTATCGAACGGAATACGTTACAAGGTCGAATTTTTAAAATGGGGATCCCACATGTACAAAGCAGAACCAAAAATAGTCCATTCATTAGCGGGGGGTGGGTGCAACCAGCGCCAGATAATGACGTTAAACTCCTATAGAGGGATGCATTATCGTCTCCACCACCACTCCATCCCGGGGCTGGAATTAAATAGTTGACGCTTGTGGATAATTTTCGTTGACTGCTACAAAGAAATATTCACAAAGCCATCTAATAATTTTGTTAGGATGACGTAAGCAGCAAATAGACCAAAATGAAGAGCCATTTCATCATTGAAAAGGGAAAAAAGAGGTGGAAATTGCAGTGAAACAATTGTTTTTTGTTTTGTTTTTTGTTTGTTTTTTTTTATGAAGTAAAACATTCCTTTGCTGTAAATGCAAAGAAACGTCAATATGGCCGCCAACAATTGTCGTGTTCTCTCGAATCATTTGATTTGAAAGTGCTTTTATTTGTCCTGTTCATTTGAAATTTATTTTCTTTTGAAACGCAATGAATTGTCGCATCACCTGACACAAAATGAAAGCGTACATCAACCCAAATACAATTCAAATAATTCAAGTAAATATTTCAAGATTTTAAGAGTGGCATTTTCAAGGTCGGCGCACCTTAAATGCTGCCACCTTGTGACGGAATGATGCAAGCGACAAAAATAAATACAAAGAAAGACAATAATGGGGAATACTTACCAAGACAAATGTCAAAAAAATGCATTAACAAAGTCTTTCAAAAAGCATTGGTATTTCCAGATTTTGCAAAAGCCAAGTAAATATCATCTTCATAACTACATCAGATCAATGTTGACAATTGTGCCAAGCCATTTAATGTGGGTTTTGTGTATGTATGTATGTATATATACGAACCTAAAGAGCAAGGTTCTTTAGGTTCATAGTTAGATTTGCTCTACTTAGTGTATTGAACACTTTGATTAGTTATTTTTACTTTACTCGTGTCAGAGTTTTTTTTTCTTTGGACACTGAGCTTGGATTCTGGTTGATTGTTTTCGCCTGAATTACATGTTCTTCTTTCTTTTTTTATTCTTTATTTTTCCTTGGGTATTGGTTTGTTCATTTACAAGACAAAACACTTTAGGTTTTTCCAGACGAGTATACTTACTTATATTTATAAGATTATATATATATATATATATCGCACGTATAGTGCTGGTGTTAATAAAACAGTGCTTGATGTAATATAACATAGCTCTTAAGTATATATTAATAAATATACATATTATCCCTCACCGCTAGCACGCCTTGGAGTTTTAAAAGAAAAAAAAATTATATTAAAAATAAACAGCAATTTACATTAAAAATTAATCTTGCCACAAATATTTGGAGAGAACAGTGCTGTATTTAAGCAGGTATTTATTTTTATGCCAATATATAACTATCAATTCATTTCTCTTGTTTAATAAACTAGGGTTATTTAAATGTTTTAACATAACCAATTTTTCAACAAACACATAAGTTACATTTATTACGTTTTCCATTATAAGCTTTAGTTTTAGATATAATTTCCTAATCGATTGATAGTAAGATGCAATCATTCTTTAAGTGCCAGAAATATTTGTAGAGTGCTGTTTTTGTATTTTATATTAACAAAGGTCATTCGATACTGATAAAAATGAAATCTTCAAGGATTTTCAGTAGAACCAAAATAAAATGTAACATCGTTACCGAAATGATATATATATATATATATATAACAGACGGATAAAAGTTAATTTGTTACTTTTAACATTTGAGCCTCTTGGGTTTTTATTTGCTTCTTTTCTTTTGCTTCGCTTGTGTGATATCACCTCCAGTCTAGACTCATCTTACCCTACGGCCCGACGCCTGATTGATCATGTCTACCTAAGATCAAATTCACAACGTGGGTAGGTTAGACTTGAGATCGAAGCAGTTACTTCGGTAACCAGACGTTGGAAGTGAGCTGGGAACGACGGAGCTGGTGTCGAACTGGTTGCAGCTGGTGTGAAGCCGTTAGCATCGACCGACCATCCCAATTGGTACCATGACCAAAGTATTCCGCCGGGTAGCGAAGACCATCAATCGACCGGGACACAAGCTGGTGGCAGCGACTAAGAGTCAACCCCAAAACGCCGGTAGGAGAAATATTACACTTTCGCGCCACGACTGGGAGTTGACCACGGGCCGACAGCTCGGTGTCACATCCAAACCTTAATTTAGATTTCCTTTGTAAGAAAAAAATTTATTAAATTACCATTTTGAAACGGCCATGAGCAGGAATGTTATGTGGTCTACTTTCTTTTTATGTGCCGTGTCCTTTCAGGACGTAGGCGATCACGGCTCTCCACTTCCCCTTATCCCTTGCAGCTCTCAATAAGTTTCGTCCCTCTGTCACCTCCTCCAGACCATATTCTGTCATCCACTTGCTTAAGCCCGCCAGGTATGTCATGCATTGCTTTTCCTTGTCTCTCTCTTTCCCTCGTTATTCTCGACCTGTGAGTATCAGATTCTTCAGGCCCTCTTTTCTCATTACGTGTCCCAGAAACTTCAGCTGCCTCTTCCTGATGTTAAGTATAAGCTCCCTCCTTGTATGCATCCTCTCGAAAAAGTCATCGTTGCTTACACAATCGATCCATGATATCCTTAACAGCCTTCTCTCTTTCCCTCTATTCGACCAGTGAGTATCAGATTCTCCAAGCCCTCCTTTCTTATTACGAGTCCCAGAAATTTCAGCTGCTTCTTCCTGATGTTAAGTATAAGCCTCCTCCTTGTTTGCATCCTTTCCAAAACCTCATCGTTACTCACACGCTCGGTCCATGATATCCTCGGCATCCTTCTGTAGAAACACATTTCCGTCGCCTCAAGTCTCTTCTTCATCTTTGAGGAGACCGTCCAACATTTGCTGTCGTAAAGGAGGACAGATGTAACATACCAGCTCAGTACTCTTTTCTTTGTCACCAAAGAAATCCTCGCAATACTCTGACCAGCTTTTAAGGAATGCGTCCTTAGCCATCCCAATACATCTACGGATCTCACTGCCGCACTTATCGTCCTCTGTCAAAACACTTCCCAGATGTTTTAACTTCTGCACCTTCTTGATTTTAGTGTCCCCGACTTGTAAATTGCATTTCGCGCTCATCCTTTTACTGATGACCTTGCATTCTGTCTTCTTGCAGTTTATGCTTAGTCCCTTCTTCTCACTCTCTTTCACTACTTTCTGTAGGAGATTTTGTAATTTCTCTTCCGTGTCTGCTATCAATTTTGTGTCATCTGCGTATCTTAAGTTGTTAAGATTGTGGCCGCCAATGCTGAATGCCGGTAGGATTTCCAATTCTATCAGAATTGCCTCGCTGTATAGGTTGAATAGGTCTGGGGTGAAGACATCCTTGCCTTACGCAACCTTTTTATTTTTGTATATTCGCTGAACTAGCTCCCTATGTTTGCTGTCAGTATAGGTTCTTGATTATTCTAATATCTTTCCCGAATATATCGAGGTTCCAACAGATCCTTGTGGCGTACTTTGTCGAAGGCCTTTGCATAGACTATGAAACATAGGTACACGTCCTTCTGCATCTGTATTGCTCTTCGGATAACATTCTGAGCATGAATATCACGTTCCTTGTTCCGGTGTCTTTAATGAACCCGCACTGTTCTTGTCCTATCTCTAGCCTGATTCTGCAACGCGCTCTATTCATCAGAGTACGGATGATTAGTTTTGTTATGTGGCTCATTAGGCTGATTGTTCGGTGGAGTCCACATTCGTTTGAGCCTGGTTTCTGAGGCATTGCTACTAGTTGATCGTAAAACAGATGGATAAACACAGAGGAAAAATAAACCTTTGTTTTTAAGGAGATTGGAAATTTCCTTTCCAATTCTTGAGTGGTCTGGTCGATGCATAAATCACAGCAATGGACAAGCTGATAAAGAAAGATTACTGACTGAAAATCCCTTTTGTTTTCGCTGCATCATCTGGAAGTGGGCTGAGGTTGACCGTTGACAAAGTGAGAAAAGAGGGAGAAAGAGAGATTAGCACCACTTATATAGAAGTGATGGTACGAGGCAAAGTGTAGAGAGAGTAGAATTGGGGAGGGGGACTTGATTCCTCTGACCATTCTCAAAACAACCGAAATTTGGAAAACCACGAGCAGATGTATTTTATATATAGAAATTTAGAAAAGGTTCATAGTAAAGGTGTAAGACAACTGAACTCAGGCCCTAGTCAACCCAACCCTGCCGGACGCAGGTCTAGATATAAGTTAGAGACTATGGACTCGGAAACAGTTAGGATTGGAGAAGAACAGAAGAGACACACCGGAATCCGTACCGTTCGCCAAGACCCAAAGGCCTTGTTCCAGACGTGAAGACCAGAACTTAGAAATTTAAGTTACTACTAAAAAAAAAAGCTGCAGAGTCCGAAGGGAATCCCAGTGTCATTTGATTATAATATTAAGTGGGAAGGGTTAAAACCGCTGTATATAAAAAAAATCATATATAAACCAAATCGTTGTTACATTTTTAACCAGAGTTAATTCTTTATTCCAAAGGATTCTTGATTTTTTTGTATGTAGCACCAAATTGTCAAGTTTGCTTCATCAGCGATCTTCTCACACTCTGAGATCAAAAACATGACGTGTCAGAGGAATGAATGGCCGTGAACAGACAAAGCCCAGTTAAGACGAATGGAATCGTGCCACCAACACGATACCAGAAACAAAACGAGTCATGCGCTAACGAGTAAAGAGTCAGCTAAATGGTAACCACAGCGGTCTGAAGTAACTTGAGGACCGACGACAGGGGTACATATTTGGTTGCTGTTGAGCAGGTTCGACACCCCGTGGACGTTACATTACATTGTTTGTCTCTTCTGTCTTGTTTATGGGTGAGGAAACATTGATGGAATAACAAATTTACACAATCAAAATTTGTGGGCGTATCGGAATTCCCATGGTACAATAGAGGCTAGACACCAACATCAGATTACAATTAATGTGAAGGCTGGAATTGTAGGTGGCTGTCTGGTAGGTCCATGTGTTCTCCCAGTACGTCATACAGGAGATGTCTACAGGGACTTTATTTCGAACACACTTACAGACATGTTAGAGGATATACTCCTGCTAATACGAAGACGCATGTGGCACGCACACACACACACACACACACACACACACACACACACACACATATATATATATATATACAATATCAATTGATAATTAGTAGGGATGATTCCAAGGAGGCTATTAATCCAAAGAGAGTTCAATGTAAGAACAGACCTATATATATATATATATATATATATAGCTGGCCACTCGTATTCGAGGATACTCGTCTACTAGGGCGGCTAACCAATCCCTTTTGCAGATGCTTGCTCAGGCGCATTTGTGTTTATTCAACACCCACAGAGCCCACTTGTAGTTTATACTGCAACTATGCTGAGCAGACCTTAGTTACAGTTTGAGGGAAAGAGCGTGTTATCTAGCGTGATCAACAATTTGAACAACGCCAGCACGCTCAAGCCCTCAGCCACGATGACTTGTGACTTCATGCTAGCACAGCTATCGACGTCTACCCAATTTCACTGACAAGGCTTGGGTCAACTCGTGGTATGGTCTTGAGGTACTTTCCAAAGGTACCGCACGCTGGGATAGACCCGTCAAATCCAATAACATCTGGATGTCTCCTTTCTGGAAAATTGACCGTGGTGAGATTCGAACCCGGGTTTCATGGTCAGAACTCGGTCACGTGACCACACACACACACACACACACACACACATATATATATATATATATATATATATATATATATATATATATAAAGACAGAAGGGAAACTTAGCTTTCGTCCTCCGGGGGACTATCAAGGTAAATACAAGGATTTTATTCTGTAACAAGCATTTATATACAAGAGCAAAAATGTTATTCGTTTTCAGTCAAATTTATTCATCAGTTTCATTGCTATTATTTCCTTGAAACAATCACTCCTTGAATAGAACACAGCTTTTTGTTGCAATACTCAACTTACAGGATTCATGAAGACTATTAAACCTGGACTAAGAAAACTGTATTTTTGGAGTGACGGATGCTTTTTCCCAATTCAGATCACGATATATCTTTCGCTTAATTTTTTTTTCCGTAAATTTAGAAATAACAGGGAATAATTGTGATGCTCAACATTTTAAAGGGCTACAAGATGGCATCGGTGGTGCAGCCAAACGTAAAGTATTTTTTGATGTAAAAGCTACTAAGGTAGTTATTCAAAATGCACACCATTTTGAAGAATATGCCAACCAAGTTGGCAATGTCAATCGTTATACATTGATAAATCTGATGTCCAATATCCAGATGTTGGCGAGATTATTTACATAAAGGGGACACTTAAAGTTCACCAGGTGAAAAGAATCAATGAGAATTTTGTTGAATTTTACTACAATTCTCAGTACAAAAATGTCTCGGAAGTGCTAAGGAAGATAACTTATGGACAACATGAAAATAGTAATATTGATTTTTGCAAAGATATTTCATTTCATGATGAGAAGGGAAGGGTCACACAAGTTGGAGAGATTATTCTAGTCAAATATGGCACCAAACGTATGGTGTTATCATATGGGTGTTATTCAGTCAATAAATGAAAGTGAACAATATACATGAAGAAAGGTGTTAAAAAAAAACAAAAAACAAAAAAGACATTTACTTTGAAGGAAGGTGATTGTGTCGCTAAGGAGCGTATTACCACCATTATATATATATATATATATATATATATATATATATAAAAAACTTTCAGATGAACACAGGAGCACAATATCTCATTGACACTTGATAATTAGTAGGGATTATTCCAAGGAGGCTAATAATCCAAAGAGAGTTCAATGTAAGAACAGACCAATATAATAATGAGTACAAATTCTGTACTCATTATATATATATATATATATATATATATATATGGCCACTCGTATTCGAGGATACCTTTAGATATGTGACTTGTTTAAATAAAGTACTGTAGTACTTAATGTCAACATTTACAGTGTGCTTTTTCTACACATAGTTATAATTTTGTTATTCGGATGTTTCTGATAAGTTGTTTTTATTTGTTTGAACTTATTCCTCCTGCAAATATTTTATTTTTTGTGATGTCAGCGAACATTTGTTGCCACTTTTGTGATGTCAACGAATACACGTTCTTACTTTTGTAATGCTCGTTGTAGTTGAGCCTTTGTAATCGCAGGTACAACTATAGTAACGCCGTTGAACAATGCTGGTGTCAGACGCCTTCCAATAGCACTCGCACTAACAGTACTTGCTCGATAATACTCGCTCGAATAGTAATCCGTATAGTGAAATAGTATAGAGAACAGCGGTCCGTATAGTAATAGAGGATAGAGTAGAAATAGCGCGATTAATCTAGGCGTCACGCGACTTCCTATATATGCGTTTCCTCTATGGTCACGTGATCCAATTCAATAATGGAATCGCCTGTGTTCGCTCACTGACGATCTATGTTCAAACTCAAGTGTCGGAAGCGACAATTTATTCCTATATAACATATTTTATCCACCATCTCTAACAGGAATGTTGCGAGGTGTTTATGCCTTCAAAATCAAGGAGTGATTGTAAAACAATGAATAGTGTTTGTGTTATAGCTGTACCTACTGTATTATTGCTAATTACAGTTTCGGGCTTACGGACATATCACGTTGGAACACCGGTTCCCATACGTTCGCCGAAGTTAAGCCATGTCGAGCCTGGTCAGTACATAGATGAGTGATTGCTGTAAGTTTGGATGTGTGGGTGGTGTAATGAATAATGGCTCGGAATTGTTAATCGGAGAGCCGAGTTCCAATTCCAGTTGAATTCGTTTTATTCATTTACGCGCAAATACCATTGAGAAAGGTATGAATTCACCCCTTTCCCCCCTAGCTATGGGTCAATTAGTAAGACTTGTATCACTAAATCATTATCTCAAAAAAATTCTTGCAATATAAAAACATTTTCTGGCTTTAAATAATCTACAAATGGTTAATGAGCCGTAGAAGACTAACCAATAAAAAAACAATTTGATTTTCAAGCATTTGTTCATTCAAAGGAATTTGACTGGAAAGTCAAGATTCCGAAAAAATTGTATTTGTGCCTTGACAAATTTAATTCTGTAATTTTTAATAATTTTTTTTTCTCTTAATTCGAAAGGTCTTACTGTTGAGTAATTGTGATGTAACCAAAGACCACATTGTAATTTCAACTTCTCCAGGAATATTATTTTAATTAAAAGAATTCCGTCTCTGACAAAGCATTAGTTTTCAATTTTCCCCAAACCCTCTTTACTTGTAAACCGCCACTTTAGACCAACGAAGGCTGAGGAATGGGACAAATGCATCGTCAGGGGAATAGTGCAACTCAATGTTTCTGAGCCTCACCCACAAAGCCACGATCTGTATGCAAGGACACGTCTGGGTCCGTTCAAAGTACAAAACATTTTAAATGTATGAATGGCTATCAGTAACAGAAAAATGGCGTCTAGAAAGATCGGCTGTTTAGAAAGAAATTGAGAACAACTCAAAATTTGGAACAATTTTCAGCAGAATGGTATTATGAAACATTTTGCAAAAAATAAAAGTCGAGAGAGAAGAAATTATAGACCAGAAACCAAAGTTACAAAAGCTATTATTAGCAATAATATTGAAGCTCCAGCCTGGAAACAACTAACACAATTAAGCACGTAAAAATATCACATGTGGAAATGGAAGTGTCCAGAATAAGAGTGAAGCTGCCTGCGTTTCGTTGGCGCATTCACAGTCAGTAAGAGGTTCCAATCAATAAAGTCTGGTACTGTAGTCAGCTGCTATAAATTAGAGGCAATGATTTCCTGTCCGAATCATCATCGGTTGAAGGCTTTCTTGGAAACTCTCCTGTAAATATTGGATAAGAAAAACCATGCAATATATTGGTAGAGAATTCATATTGGTATTATTAATTGTTCATCGTCACAATTAATATAGTAAATAAACTTTCAATATTTGTGGGAAAATTTCATAACTGCAATTTACAGCTTTACAATAGTTTTTGTATGTAAAGGTGTGTGTAAGCTGATTTTGTGCTTGTGTCTTTTCATAGTAAAACAGTGTTCTTATTTGAAATGTTCATAGAAATTGCTATGTTTCTAAGATATAGAGAAAGGTTATAGATTTTAATAAATGTAAAAAAGTAATGTATGTTTTTGTGCATTATACGAGAAATTTTGAACTAAAATTAAAGGCAAAAGTATTATACACAAGCGTTTTCAGAAATCTTTATTCGGCTAAAACCTCATTTGAAGTATCATGATTACAAAAGCACTCAGTTTTGCTCAGAAAATAAAGTTTCTTTATATTTTGATTTTATTGTTTTTTTTGTTTGTAAATTTTTTCTTCATTCTTAACGATAGACACTATTTTTTATTTTAATAGTTTAATAATATATAGAAATATAATTTTTTTTACAGTAAGGTTCATCCTGTACAAAACCCGGGGGGGGGGCACTGGAGGTTAGAGGGTTACGTTAAGGTGTAGTTTATATATGGATAGGAAAAGATAACGGTCAAATCTAGACTTGAACAGGTTAAGATTGTAGTGATCGGGTAAATATTATCTTGGGAATCTGTTCCACAGGGCAGTGGTTTGCGGGTAGAAACTGTTTGAATGAAACTTCTTGCCGATGGAATACGGAGGGAATGTGGGTGGTTTGTAAGGGGCATGGTGGGTCCTAGCCGTGAAGATTAGACCTGACGGAACCAAGGAATGTAGTTCGTACGAACACTTTCCATGGAAGTAGATATAGAGCAGTGAGAGACACATCACATCACATCCCGCCTGTGTGTGTGTGTGTGTGTGAGAGAGAGAGAGAGAGGGGGGTGGAAAATAATTCTTCTACAATAAGAACTCGAAGACGCTTCAGAACTGTATCAAGGCAGGAAAGTGAGAACTGGGCAGCTCTTGCCCAAATATGGTATCATTACTCCATTTTCGACCTGATCTGGTTCTTAGAAAGGTATAAGATAGCATGAGGAGTCAGGTACTTACTGAAGCGATACGGGAAGTCGATCATTTTACCTGCATCTTTACCGATGGATAGTATATAAGAGTTTCACTTGAGGTCCAGTGTGAGTTTGAGGCCCAATATCCTCTCAAGGCACTGAGACTCCTGGAGTGGGACATGCGTTCATTAACAGAAAAGTATGATCGATTAAATAACATCTTAAAATGGATTGCTATGTATGTCTAATTAGCATCTTTCATGGAAAATATGTTTGAAAACAGAAATTAGACGAAACACACAATCCGGTTCATTTCTATTCTTTAATATCGTGAAAAATTAAATATTTAAATGAAATATATGTACGACATTGAGATTTTAATGGATAATATGATAGAACCTTTCAAAAAATGTACATATAGATTGCTGCACATGGTGCAGAGCCTTGGTGGCATTTGGTGATGCCCTAGGACAACTTCTTGATTGTATGCATCTAAGAATCAAATAGGCGACGGGGGCCTCTAAGACCTGGTACTAAGAAATGTGAGAAAGAAACACATTTTAAATATGTAAAAACAGGTGAAACATGAATTTTTTTTTTTCTAAGCGTTTCACCCCAAGCAAGGCGGAAAGCCACTAGGACGCAAGGGGTTACAGAAAATTTGGAGCAAGATCAGATAGGAGTGATAGAAGAAAGGATGAGGAGAAGGGTAGTGGATAGATCAAGGCAACTGGAGATACAGAGGCCAGTGAGAGAGAGAGAGAGAGTACCAGAAACCCCTTCCTAAACAAGAAACAAGGCGTAAGCCTCTACTCATGTCCAACAGAAGGGGGAGGAGTGTTGACCGGGCGGTAGGAAAGCCTACCTACTCCTATTACATAACACATACAACAACAACAAAAACAGAGGTAACGATGAGAGGGGGAGGTAATTTGCAAAGAGTCCTGGCTGACTATCATTTACCCTTTCGCAACATTAAGTTAAGTTTTAACTTAGTATAAGTCCCATTGTCTATTCTAAAAAGAAATTGAAGAAAATAAGGTTATCCGGATTTAATGCCATGTCATAATAAATGCCCCAACATACGTGACAGCGAGTGTTAGTCCGCTTTCTTCCTCATGATAACAAGTGAATGTACAGCTTACCTTAAGTCCAAGCATCGACCCGGTGGGGGCGGGGTGATCAACGGCAAACACTTTATTCAAATTAAATATAAACTAGCTTTTTATTTCACTCTTCGATTGGATGACCTCTCGATATATATACCCGGGACCATTGCACCCTCTACCCGACCTCTGCACTCTACTGACTCAGGGGTCGTATTATACTCAAGGATGTAATTTATATCCTGTTTTCTGAAACACAGAATCGTATTATACACAAGAAAACGGTAAGTGGATGTATCTTTTCATAGTAATGTTCTTATTTGAAATGCATGTAAAATTAGACATCTACCTGAGGTAGAGAAACCTCCTACAATTTAGTAAATGTCAATAATCAGTTTCAACGAGAAAATTGTATTTGTATTACCTTCGAAATGCTGGCATATATTGGGTTGGTGTATAATTATCAGACGTTTTTGTAAGCGAGTTATTTGTTTATCAAAATTGCTGTTTTGTTTGCTTTTTTTAATAAAAATATCCATTTATGTTTAGGTTATAAAAATGCGTGTCGATAATCATACGCTCCGGAATAATCATTTAAAAATGTTATTGTTGAATTGTTACGTTTCTTTTTTCATATTGTTTAAATATCGCCTGGTAATTATGCACCAACCCAATAGTTTCAGCTATCGGTGAATCTTTTCTTTAGAATCTTTATTTATCTCTTTGAGAAAACGGTGTCGCTTGTCGTAGATTTAAGTAGATGGGTTAACATTCTGAGTTGACTGACTATAACACCCTGCAAAAACTCGTATTTATCTGTTTTTACGGGATACAATCTCGAAAACATTTTGAATTTACTCAAAACCGAAAGCATTTGGTTGAAAATTCTTATACCCCGTGATTTTTCTATGGCATTATGAGGATTACCTCCGCTTGGACTGCAAAGACGCCTGTTAGGTGGCACTGCTTCAGGAATATAAAAAAACTCGCATATAATCTTCCTCTTTTTACTATTTTCCTTCTAGAGTGTGGTAGGTCGAAGACTTGTCTAAAAATACTTAGTCATCTGTCCATGTGATGCATTTCCCGTACACACACACATGCACACACACGCACGCAAGAACACACACACACACACACACACACACACACACACACACACACACACACACACACACACACTACCGCTAACCCTGTGAATGTTTTCCTTTCGCTTTCAGTTGTGTACACGCTAGACTATTTTCTCTCTTTTATTAATTATTTATTAGTTATATAAAAATACGTTTTATTACTTCTAACATTATTTTTAGTGGATACACGTATTTGAGTAGACGTTCCGTTTATTTTAAACTATTTATTTCGTTTACCAAGAAAACTTAAGAAAGGAAATGTGCACTCTATCACAAAAATAAAATTAATTCTATAAAAATTCATTTACATTAAAAACGAAAATAAAAATCCATTAATTCTATAAAAATACTCTCGTGTCTATAAAAAACTAATTATAGTGTCAAAAAGAATTATAATAAAATAATTATAGCAATTATAATTATCATTAATTCACTCATTCTAAAGCAATAAGAATCAACTCCACTTTTCTTCTCTACACACGCAAACATGACATGCTCATTATTGGACAAGCCGTACACACAGACAGGTCGTCAAAATGTGCGTCAACGAAAATTTCGCCTCTTTTTCCTTTTTCAGGATAAATAATAACATTTATCTTTTAGAACTCAACAAACATTCGATTTAAGAAAACTTCGGACACTTCTTGTATTTTTTCAATTAAATTTTCTGAACATACATACATCTATATAATATTACATAATTAACATTATATAACATTACATACATCTATATAATATTACATAATTAACATTATATAACATTACATACATCTATATAATATTACATAATTAACATTATATAACATTACATACATCTATATAAAAAAAAAACATACGAGAAAGACTGTATACACTTTGCTTATTCTTTTTCTTAACCTTCTGTTGGATTCCGATCTGTATTTGATCGACATTTGACCCCAAACTCACAATTTTAGTTAGTATTACTTTCTTTCATGTTTCCAACACCAACTAAACAACCAGATAATAAATAATACTCATTTTGTTATTTCCACGTCTTACTGTTTGTCATTTTCATGAGTATTTTTGTATATATAAATATTAGGGGATTTATAATTATTTACTCAACGTTATAACTTCCCTACAATACTTTATATTAAATACACAAAAAACAAAAATCATTAATTCTAGAATAATACATAAAACTATCTCCGTTTTGAAATATATTCTTTTTCTCCTTTATCCTATACAAATGATGACAACCCATCATTTACATGTGGAATTATTGTTTGCCATTTTCTTTTACCGAAACAACGCCTACAAAGGGCTTATTTTAAATTTTAACATATTATGTGTGTGTGTGTGTTTGGACATCTTTTTTTGTATTTCTGCCATGTCTCTGAAATCTTTGCACACTAATCATTTTAATTATTAATATTTGAATATTCCCAAAAATTCCCACTCTAGACTCTGAATGTGATCTTTGTTTCTCTAGTAAAGTTACAGTAGAATGTTTGGCGGGAAGGTTTGAAAAAGACGAACAAATGAAACCAGATTTTGTAATTCCCTTTCAGTCTGTTCGTTCTGTTCCTGTTTCTTTGAAAATCTCAAGAAATGCTTCAAGCACTAAGGAACAGACAATATCTCATTTTTTTTAAAGGCTAATTAAACAGATCGATTATAGACATAATATTTAAACAACCTGATACGTTTCTCATTTCAACCGTTCGTCCAGCATATGTTTATTCTCTTATGATTCTATCCTAACAAACACATTTCTCTAATTTCTTTTTGACCCAATTGTTTCCGACGTATTTATAGTCTGATGTGTCAGGTGTTGTAAGTGATTAGTTTCCCAAGATGGAAAACCGGTACTATATAGGCAATTGATTGGTTGTTAACACTGCTACTACTGATCGATACTTTTATGATTATTATTATTATTATTATTATTATTATTATTATTATTATTATTTGATCATAGTAACTAATTCCATTGACTGGACTGATGTAGTGCTAGTCTATGTATTCCCGAACGCGCATGCACACTTATAAACTTGTACGTGATTTGTTCCGTTGCTATCAAAAGTGTAGAGATTAATTGATAGAACTATAATGCAAAGTTAAAATTTGTGAAAGAGTGGAACGCATGCATAAAGAAAAGGTGCCACCAAAATGTATTTTTTCCAAAATGAAAGCAAAAAAAGTTACCCTTGTTTTAAAATATTTGCCGAAAATCAGGGAATTATCTGATTCAGACGAAATTTTCGGTAGTTATTCATTAATTAATGCATTTTTATTTTTTATTTTTTATTTTTTTTACTGAATTGATTTTTTTAATTAGAACGCTTTGAGGAAATATCTCGTGTGTACTTTTTAATTTGGGGCGTAGGTGTTCGCCCCATTATTTTACAGTTTTATAAAGAAAAATCCTTTAAGATATTCAGTAAAAAAATTATGCAATATCAAATGTGAAAAATCGGCATGCAAAGATCTCTGGGAAACAAATTTCAATTTTTTTGTCTATTGAATTAGATTTGTTGACAGTTCATTTGGGTGGGCTGATCACAAATCTTTACTTGGTTTTGTTCTATCAGGTCTTGATTTTGCTCAACAGTCCTCCTTTTTCGTTTAATTCGTAATGACTCTTTTTTTTCTTAGTATACGCTAAGTCTTATGACAGTTACACATTATGTAACTAGGTTTTTATCTAGATATTTGTACCTATTGTTATGGCATTGTTGTATTATGTATACTTTTATATGTAACACCCTAAAAATATTTTTAATTTTGTCATTTTTAACCCATTTTAATATTAGTAAATTAAGCTAGAATTTTCTCGGGCGTTCCTGTTTTCTGTAGAATATTCTAAAGGGACAAGTAAAATATATAAAAGCGACTCTTTTCCGGAATTAATCGACTAGTTCAACCAGTTAATTAAATTTGGGTATTAACATAATTTTGAATTGGCATATGATTTAGTGCGTAATTTTGTCATCGTGATTTAATAGTTGACTTAATTAGATATAATTTATATTAGACCTACTCATCCGTGTTTCTAGTTTAATTTTATAGATTGTGAATACGTATTTCATAAGTTCCTATTTAAACCAATTTTTGTGTTTATATTTAAGATTTTCATGAATTTATATGGATTTAGAGCTTTAAATGCCTTTACAAATTGACAGAACAAATCAGTCAACTATATTATCAAGTGCTAGAAAGTTAAAATGCAAAAACAATCCGGATTCCTTTTGTTTTATATATGGAAATTTTATACTTCCACTTCATCGAGAAAATATAACTGATTCCATAAAGACTTTACTTAGCTTATTTTGGCATAAAACTGAGAGACCAAGATAAATCACGGGCTCCACATAAAGCCCATCACTATATGCATTGAAAGACAGCGATATTGGACGAAAGGTTCGGGTTCAAAAATACCTTTTGGAGTTCCCATACTAAGTTTATGATTTCATAAAACTACGTAATTTAAATACTAGTATACTGTAACTTACATAAATGTAAGGTTGAAATACATAGTCTCTCGTTGCTTTTGTTAAGGATTTACAATTTTTTCCCATATCAGATGTGAAGAGAACCTATTAACCACGAAACCAATTGCTACTTTTACTATGTGAAGACTTTGGGCTTCACTAAGAAAAATAAACATTGTATCGAATACCCAAATTTTGGTACCGATACTACCTGTGCTACATTCAAATGAGATTCCCATTTCAAAATTTAAGGGTCTTTCAACTGAAGAATTAGTTGATGTTCCTGAAAATAGAGGAAGGCACGAGGGAATAACCGACTTTGAATTCCAGTTGGATCCTTTACATTCACATGAAAGGTATGAATCCTCTTCTCCTCCTCCCAGCTATGGGTAAATAGCAGGACAGACTTGGATGGCAATTGGTCTACCGCAGAAAGAAATCGCAACCTACTACGGGAAAAAATCTGCCTCGTCAGTCATGTATCGAAAGATACACATGATAGCCTAAGCGTGGATCACGCATGGCACATAAATAACTGACATTCTGAGGAGTTAGACACCGATTTTGACTCCAGCGTTTTTGAAAGTCAAAACGATCCACCAAGCCGATTTAACTAAGCCGAGCTGAATAGTCTTTATAAGGGATTTAAATTCGCCAAAACGGCTGTGGAATTCTTAGCTTCAAGACCTAAAGACAAAAACCTGCTTTTTTCAAATACATACATTTCATTTTACAGAAAAAGAACTTCTTAAATATTTTAGAACAGAAGATAGTTTAGTTTAGTGCTGCGATATACCTGGTTTGTTGGAGAAGTTGGGGGTTGAGTCTTACGATGCAGATGATTGGCGTTTGTTTTTAGACAGTTCCAAAAGAAGGCTTAACTGTGTCTTGTTTCATAATGTCAATCTATATAGCTCGATACCGACTGGACACTTAAAAGAAAAGTATGTGTATGAAGTATGAACATAAAACGTTTTTTAAATCTTATCAAATATAGGGGACACGAATGGATCATATATGTGTTGACTTAAAAATGGTTAATTTTCTGCTAGGTCATCAAGGAGGGTATACTAAATATCCTTGCTTCCTTTGCTTATGCAGAGCCAAGGAAGAACATTATTTCGAACAAATCTGGCCAGCACGGACATCACATACTGTCGGAGAAAAAAAAAAAAAAAAAAAAAAACGTAATTAGGCCACATTTAATGAGCAGAGATAAAATCTTATTTATTCCTCTGCATATCAAACTAGGCCTCGTTAACAAATATGTAAAAGCCTTAGATACGGAAAAACTCAAGACGGGAATTTTCGACGGTCCACAAATAAGAATAAATTAAAACAGCGATTTTCTTAATGTTATGAACGAACGCGGAAAGACGCCTGGTTCTCGTTTGTGGACTGGATAGAAAACCTTTTAGGCAATTATAGAGCAGATATCTACAAAGAAACCGTAAAAATATTGTAAAGGAATAAAAAGAATTAGTTTGCAATATGAGCGTAAAAATCCATTTTTTAAATAGCCATTTTTTAAATAGCCATTTTGACCAATTTACAAGTAATTTAGGCGATGTAAGTGACGAATAAGGGGAGAGAATCCACCAAGATATCAAGATTATGGAGGAATGTTACAAAGGCTGCGGGGATTCTCACATGATGGTTGATTACTGCTGGTGCTTGAAAAGAGACCTGCTATCAACAAGCAAATACGCTTGAAAGTCTTGTAAAAGAAAATTTTTGTTACACTGAAAACTTCATATCCCTTTGGTTTTCATTTTAAGTCATTTCTATCATTTGCTGTAGTTTGAACTGTTTGTATACACATGACTTAATTTTTAGTCCTAATTTGAAAAATCTGGAAAATGGCACATAGGCTGTTGACAAGAATTAGGACCTGATAGAGCCAATCCGAGTTGAAATTCGTATTCAACACACCCAACTTACCTATAATCAGGCGTCAGATATCATTCAATAAAATACGTGTTCCCTAGTGAATTCAATAAACTCAAAAATTTTTTTTGAGAATTCATGTTTGCATAATTTAAATTATTTTCTTTCGGATTCAACAGGAAAAAAATCTACAATTAAATGAAAAAAAAATAAAAATGAAATTCATCCCGTTGCTTTTTGCCATAAGAGTTTCTTTTAAAAAGACATGTTTGAAGAATCAAATCAAAAGATGAAAGTGCCATTTTCGAGTATGAAGCTTTTTTGTTTTTTTTTTAAGAATTTAATTTAATTTTTTTTAGCAACTGTTAGATTATTTTTGGTATGGGTGTACAAAGAAGATATAATTCTGATATCTCGTTTTGACTGACTACTCTGCAATATCGGAAGATTACTATGAATTAATTTCATATCTCCCGTTCAATCAGTTTTCATGTCTTGAGAGCACTGTTTTCAGATTCATCGGCTTTTTTTTTTTTTTTTTCGCGTGTCTTTGTTTTCCTGCATTTACAGATTCTTGCACATGAGAATCAATAAAATAACAAATACTTAATTCGCAAGTTGTTATTTTAAAATAAAATAAAAAATAAAACGCAAGTTGTTATTTTAAGTTTTTATCGTTTTAAAAATAAATTTTTGTGTCTTATTTTTTCTTGCATAATTTTCATGAAGAAAATTTTCAGAATTGCGACGAAACTGTTTCATTTGCATAAAAGAATACTTTACTGTAATTTTTCTAACATTTACTCTTGGAATAGATGAACATTTTTTTTTTTACATTTTATGCTATATATTTTTTATTTTGTTTTGTGGCACCTTAATCCCTTCAAAGTTATTCATTCTAAGTTTAATAAAAGATTGCGTTTAATAAAAGTGTATAGAACAAAAAAAAATAATAATAATAATAATAATAATAATATTCTTAAAAACTATTGATTAAAAAAAAAATCTTTTTTAGCATAAATAAGAAATTCTTAGTTATTGCACTGATGGTCTTCCGTATTTCATCAGGTTTTATTTTTACTTTTTCGAACAGGATTAGAATTGCAGTATTTCTATTTTGTCCTTTGACCTTAGGCTACCGTGTGTAAATAAATTTCTTTCTGTTTTTAAAGGTAAACATTGGTTTTAGAAAATCCAGTTAAGTTTTAGATTTCAAAATACATCTATATAAAATTTTAAATTTGTTGTTTACATTTTTCACAAAATTTCGGCTCGATGAGTCGATGGGTGACGAAAAGAAAATGCCTAAAAAAAGTTTATTTATACACGAAAATTCATTTTTCTTTTAATTCGGATTAGTTTTTTGGTCATTATCTTTCAAACAGAACCGAAATTTAAGTTCAAAGAAAGCATTTAAAAATTATTTAGAATGCGTTTTTTGAGGATTCCGTGGCGTTAACTAATAAATAATTATTTTATTTTATTTTTCTCAATCAGTGAAAATCCAGAATGTTTCGCAATGATACAGAAAAAAAAAAAAAAAAAGAAATGGAACATTTTTGGTTTATGAAAACGAAACAATTTCTCTATGCGGTAAATAAATATATCATGAGAAAACGACGTTTGTTTTGCATTTAAATATTGACAGCGTTTCCATGTGATCTGCTTCTGCTTCTTAAAAGAATTCAATTGCTTGGACCAACCCAACCCACTGCCAAATCGTCGTTTCCTTTTACGCGAAAACGAGTGACGTAATTGTATCTTCCCAAACACCCACTTACTGTTTAATCATTTATTTCTCTCCTTATCTCACTACTCCCACAATGCCAATTGTACTTATTGCTATGACTATCCCAGCACGCACGCGCGCACACACACACTGCTTTAAATGTTATAATGGATATATGTGTTTGGGAAGACATCTTTTTTAACAATGAAATTTATATGTATTGGTAATTAAAGAAAATATGCCACTCGACTTTCAATTACCCAGGCCGGTAAAGTTATAAAGTTTGTCAAGCTAATTGGTGTTACCTTCAGCATCCCAACTTGAGAGTTTCGTAGACGGACTCTTCAGCAATTACTTTGTTCGTTCGTCAGGGGACATCAGCAATTGACTTATATATATATATATATATATATATATATATATATATATATATATATATATATTAGAAAATGGATTAAATCCGACAGATTTTTAATTTATTTGTTTAAAGTTTTTTTTTTTTTTTAATGGATACTCATATTTGAGTAGATTCTCTGTTTTTATTTAATTGTGAATCAGTATTTTTATTTATTTATATCTACCGGCCTGAATATTCGAGAAATCTTGTAAGAAAAATATGCGTTCTCCGGCAGGATTCGAACCTACGTCCCCTAGGGAAAATCGTAGCTAGATCTATTGGGCTTTAGACCAAGTCGGCCACGTAGAACCTCGTGATCAAACAAAGCCCGAATAGTGCTTTGGAACTCATACGATTCACTATTTCTCGATTTCTAACAAGATTTCTCGGATATTCAGCGCCATGCATAGCATCCATATGAAAGTCTCGATCTGATTAGTTTATTTAACATGTCATGACGAGTTTTCAGGTTAATGTTTTTTTTTACGTGTTTGTTGACCCAATACATCGGAAATTCAATCAATGGTATTGGTTACTTACAACCAAAATAACAATAAAGTGTAGATTAGTAGGACCAATGTAAAAGATTGATCAGTTGACTAAAGTATCCACTAACTGTCATCGTTGAGAAACTGACCACTCAGCAACACTCGTAACATAAAAACAAAAAGAATCAGTCGAACCAAAACAAATTAGAGAAGTGATAACAGTGTCATAAAAACAGACAAATATACAGACGACTGATATGGAGTAAGTAACAAGCTGTTCAAATATGGTATCGATTATCGATCTGTTTGGTATTCTTAACGTTTTCACTGAAAAGAAACAGACGATAGTCCATTTCATAGTCTCTATAGCAGTTCTCAAAATCTCTAAAGAAGGCAGAACAGGATGCCCAGAATGTCTCTTGAAAATCCTTCCGCTAAGCATTTTACTAAAACCTTAGAGAAATTAAGATCTTTTTAGAGTCAAATGGAAATCATCTATAAAACATCTACATGTATTTTTTTGTTTTTTTTAAATCCTAAATTGTGTGCTGAATTTCGAGAAAGCCTTCAACAGATGATGATTCGGACAGGAAAGCATTACCGCTAATTTACAGACGCTGACTACACTCCTGGTCCTAGACTTTATTGATTGAAACATCTTACTAACAAAATGGGCGTATTTTTTCTCATATTTTTACGTTCTTAATTGCGTCACTTGTTTTCAGACTAAAATTTTAATATTATTGCAAATGCTAGCTTTTGTAACATTGATGTCTAACCGGCAATTTCTATTCAATTCACTGCAAAATACTTTGTAACTTTTTTTTATTTTATTCACTTACGACAGTATTTCAAATATAAACTCTGCCTCTGAAGTTAGCCAAACTTCCATTCACAGTAGCAAGTCATTGATGTATGCCAAACAAACCCAAACAAAGTCAAACAAAAATCAAAGAAGGATTAACACGTCTATATTAATTGTCAGTCCGTTTTTTGTGCAGCTATATTTTCTTGAGTCTTTGAAGAATTTCTTTGATAAGAACTTAAATGGATCTAAATTCCGTTATGTGAAGTTAAATCAATTCTCTCGGTCGGATTTTCCTTGGATTTTACAAAATAAACACTTAACTGGAATAATCATCCACAAAACAGACCTTAAGTAATCTTCCAGTTCAATAGGCCAAATGGAATGGGTCACTGTAACAAAAAAGTATCAGTTACCTTTCCCACCTCGTTAGCATTCCTAGCGACTTCTGAATGAGAAATTCAATTTTATTTGTTTTATAAATTCTGACAAAAGTTTTCTTTTCTTTCTTTCTTTCTTTCTTTCTTTCTTTCTTTCTTTCTTTCTTTCTTTCATCATCAAATGAAAATATACGAATTATTAATTTCTCAATCACATTCAATTCACGTGAACATCGACTATTGATCTTTTATTTTTATGATGGCGGCTAGCAGTGAAACTGCTCGTTTCTCTTAAACCACTGCCTTCTTATTCAACCTGCCAGATAATATATCCAAAATTCGATTTTTCCCGCGTGGAAACGTACTCTTTCCTGATTTCGTGGAGAACTTAGCCCCAAATCAAAAATGGCCTGCGAACATGGGATATTCCTCTTGAATATTTTGTTCGAATGAGAAACTCCATCTGAAATATGTTCAGTGATTAGCAGTTGACAATTTTCGGTCAAAATAACGCACCGCCTTTGCTGTCTAAAACCCATTTTTGAACAAAGAAAATATACAACGATATCCAGTCAATAAGTTTAACTCGTTCGGTTTTGCTCGTATTTGACGATTGACTCCAATTTGATTGCTACAAAAAACGGAGCAGACTTTACAATGCATCATGAAAATGTCATCACTAACAGCTTTAAAACAATTTCGAACAAAAGGATTTATTTCTGATTTTTTGTCCATGTTAAAAGCAGTCCAACCAATAACACACCCAATCATTGTCCAGATATCAATATTATTTCTCCAAAATATTCTTGTTATGTCAATAACATTTACTGTTCAGTATTAGCATTTCAGATTCTTCCTCGACAAAAAGGCGGACAAAACATTGAAATCAGGCCTTTTTTGTAATTAAAAAAAAATGCAACATATACATAAAATCTGCAATATCCAGTAAGTATAGGCATTTACGTTTCTAACGGCGATTAGAAATAAAAATGTAAACGATAACCAGGATTCCTTATCTGCCATGGATATTGTTCTGTCTATAACATTAGGGCTTTTCTTTTTGTCAGAACAACATAATACGGATAATTAACAGTATTGTTCGAATGAAACAAGAAACAAAAAAACAAGTTGGGAACCGCGATATGGTATAATGGTTAACAAACTTGCTTCGTTATATCAATGACGACTGAAGAGTGAGTTCGATTCTCACTGAGTGACCGATATTTTCGGTCTTGTGCCACATCTAAGCTACGCTTAGAAAAACACCATGATTTAAGCCTTGTGTCGCATCTAAGCTACGCTTAGTAAATGTCTACTTCAAGAAATAAATGAATTACTCTTCTAAAAAGGCAAAAAGATCTGGATTGCATTGTCCAGAAAAATTTTAATATCCTAATATTTCGCACTGTAGTAAATAAAATAAGGAGATAAATAAAAGAAAAAAAATGGCAACAATCAACTCACCTGCTGTCGAAAATGTTTTCGTTTGTAAAAGATGAATTTTCTTTCAATCCCAATGACATTTGCTAACAGATTGGCATGAAACTTACAACATACTCACTCCATAAGACATCTTCTCAAAATAAGACGCTTTTGCTATTATTATCTGTCCAACTAAAGAATTTTAATGACTTGAGATTAGAAGATGAATTTATTCCTGGATTTACCTTTCTGTTTGTAGAGAAAAGTATTCAGATTTTAAGCCGATATATTTTACAGTTAAATACAATTAAGAAAAACGCCTAAAATTATTTCAAAACATTCAGATTTGTCAATTGATACATTAAAGTACCAAATGAAATATGGTATCCAATGAGAGTTATTATTTCAGTGAAGCTGACCTAATACAGAAATTTAGGGCAGCCAAATTAACTTGGCGCTACTGTACTCCCGTCATCATTGTGCTGGGTACAGTTGGAAATAGTTTTTCTTTGGTGGTTTTGCAGCAGGTTAAAATGAAAAGAAACGTTCTGGCTAAACAGTTGACAGCTCTGGCTGCCTCCAACCTTCTGATTCTATACTTCACTTTGCTTCTCAAATATTTGCTCTATTTGCAAAATCTTTCGCTACTTGACAACCTGGTGGCCTGCAAATTGGTTCACTGGTTATCGGAACCGCTTGGACTATTCAATTCTTGGTTGATGGTCGCCATTACAACCGAGCGTTTCATTGCAGTTATGAAGCCGTTGCAAATGAGAGCTACCAGACGAGTAATTACTGCGAAGAAACAGATTTTCTTTATTGCCGCTTTATTTTTATTTCTTAACTCACATGTATTGTACGGTCGGGGTCACGAATACAAAAACAAAACCGAGCGAAACACGACTTTTCTTATTTCTAAATGTGGTTTGGTGAACTCGGTCTACAAAGAGTTCTATAGCCATTGGGTTGTAGTCGAGATTGTTTTGATGTTCTATTTGCCTGCATTTATTTTATTCATCGGAAATATCGCCATTGTCATAAAGCTGAAAAAACGTTGCTCGAACAGTACCATATTTAAAGTGGGCATATCCTCGACCTCGGATCACCTAGGGTTAAGGGCTATACAGACCCTAGCACTGGTCCTTTTGTTAAATACTGGCTTCATCTTGTGCACAGCACCGATCAGTATTATATTCTTTATCTACGAACCGTGGGATCTTCAAAACCGGTCCGTTCTAACGCAAGCCTATACTATAAATTATGCCGTTGCAAATATGATCATGTATACAAAATATTCCATCGGCTTTTTATTCTTTACTGTGATTTCCGACTTTAGAAGAGAAATTTGTCGATTGTTGAAGCTGGAAAAACGGGGAGAAATGTTTAACAAAAGAATGTCTGTCTACAGCATCAAACAAGTCTCAGTCGACGCGAATGTAGGTTGAAGCCAAGGTAAATGTACGTTTATTTCTTTTTTTTCATTGTGTTTTTTTATTTATTTTAATACTTTTACTGAAGAGATGTGAATTCATTCGATTTTACGTGCAAATTACCATATGTTGAAACTTGAATAAAGCATGGAATAATAATAATACAACACAAAATGTACTTAAACAAAATGTATTGACACAAGAACGTGTACACAATATTTACAGATAGTTTGGTATATTCTTGGGAAGACCGTTCCTGTAGAATGGGTTAACTTAGTCGCAGTCGGGCAGAGTCTCTGGATTGGATCACTTCTTCCTCCCTCGTCTTCCCGGTACCAACCATATTTATATGGTCGGTACTCCACTATGTAAATTAGGTGGATCGTACCACAACACCATATTTATTCTCAGTCATATAAAACCATTAATAATTTTGTTTTCTGTTTTGACTACAAAAGTTATATAAAAACCATTAATAATTTTGTTTTCTGTTCTGACTACAAAAGTTATTTCTCTTGCTTTAAATTGAACTTAATTTCATCGGCTGTAAAAAAAAAATGGGTCCCCCGTTGATAGGACACACACGTAGTCAAGTGAGTTGCAAATGATTTTATCTGAGCCTGTTTTATGACAAACAAGAGTAAAATCTAGATGTGAGATTTTCAAATTAACTATTCGACTTTTAGAAGTAGGGAAAAAGGAAATAAACTAATAAACATTTTCGGGGTCAATGTCTCTCAGTCAGAAGGCAGGGAATTTCGGTCGTAGGGCTATATAGGTTGGTCGCCTTCTAGCATAATGGAGTGACGAACCGACCATCGTGATTTAGAGATGGGTAGAAGGGGCGGTGAAAGATAAAGGGAAGTCAGAGGGGCGGATCATATGCTTTTGGTGGAGAAGTGGTGTCGAAGAAGATTGCAGTTTTCGCTGGTCTAAAAGAAGCTCTGGTCTGTTAGTGTGTCATGAGAGAAGACATAAGTATCAGTGAAGATGCCCCGAGTATCACTCACCTATACTGAGTGCCAGGTAAGTTCATTCGTGTTTTCTTTACTAGTCGTGGCGATATTACATTTTCTGTTCCTTTTTTGAACGTACATCGAGTCTGTCTATATTTCTGAGATGAGGTATTATGTACATTATTTGTATTATTCGGACTATTGTCCTCATCTTTGTCGGCATATTTATCAACGTTTCGACATTCCAACCACCTGAAGAAGGCCGAAACGTTGTGATAAATATGGCGACAAAGATGAGAACAATAGTCCGAATAATGTAAATAATGTACATCGAGTCTTTCCCAGTTTTTACATACACCGACACAAACTGGAATCGAAACATCGTATGAAGGTTGGAGAAACTGTCCAATCAAAAAAAAAAAAAAAGAAAAGAAAAAAGCTGTTCAAAGTCCGCGGTCGTATGTTTACACAACTGTACATCAAAGCAGTGTCGGTTTCCTTCTGGTTTCCAAAAGGAAAACCACTAAGGATTAAAAACCATTAACGATATTCTGTATCATGCGAGAATAGATTTGGCACTCGATGTCACTCCAGGCCATCAAGGAAACCAGGTGCCTTTGACCTCCCAATCACTGAGTGGAGACTCACGTGATCGATACAGTTGCACCAGGTTGTAAGCGTGTCGAACCGTATTACACTTAGTTATATAAACACACATATCAATGAAGAAACGGGCCCAAAATATGCTTATACAACATGTTACAAATTTCAGATAATTTCAAAATAAAAAAAAAAAACGTTTATATTTATTTAAAGAACTTTCTTGCCGACCTTTTTCCTGTGTTATGTTAAAATAATATGTACGAAATCTTAAATAACTTAAAAAAATCGCAGAACAGGAATTTAAAAGATATTCTTACGAACCTTTTCCCTTTTTATTATTATTATTATTATTATTATTATTTCTTTTGGTTTCTATTGTATATTCCCTACCAGAGACCTAAGTTCATAAATGACATCATGACATTTACCACTGAACATTTTTGTAGAAAAATAAAGATAAAACAACCTAGGATCATAAACATTTTATATAGATAAGTCCCTTCAATAAGGATGTACGTTTGTGAATATTTTGGGTATTTCTTTAAGGTATGTGCTACCAGGGATCCCTTCAATGAGTCTATCAGAATCTTTTTCAACCAAACACAATATCGGAGCAGGGTCCCAACCACACCTGGAATTATTGATGTCCACATGTGCCACATTTTAAAGGTTTCCACTTCAAGATTCTTGTATTCTGATAGATTTTTTAATGCTCAAAGATACATTACAGTCTGCAGGAATTGCCTTGTAACAACAAGAAAGCACATTCTGTTTTAGTGGTTTTTGATTACTCTGACTGGTGTATTGTTCTGTCTGTGTATATCATAAAGTCCCATAAAATCATTACAGGTCCTATGCCTGCAACCGGGTCTGGGTGGTGTTCATACCAATTCCATGAAGTTTTCTATATTTATTATTATTATTATTATTATTATTATTTTCTTTGATTTCTGGCATTTACACATTTCTTTCCGGGTCCCGCCCAGGGACCTAAGGTTAGAAATGGCATCATGACACTTTCCACTGACAAAAAAAAAAAAAAAAATTAAAAAGAAAAATATTACATAGATAGAGCCCTTCGTAAAGTGTGTCAGAACAATCTTTTGTATCTCCTTGAGGCATGGACTTCCAGGAATCCCTTCAATTAGTCTACTGCAATCTTTTCCAACCAGTCCTAGGGCTCCAACTACAACGGGGATTGTTGATGTTCCCATATGCCACGTTTTCGAGATTTCTATTTAAACGTCCTTGTATTTTGACAGCTTTTTGAATATCTTCAAAGATACATTGCAGTCAGCAGGGACTGCCATATCAATAAGGGGGCACTTTTTTTGTTTGTGGTCTTTAATAACAATATCTGGGCGGTTGGCTTTGATTGTTCTGTCAGTGTGTATTGTGTAGTCCCATACAATTGTAACAGTTTCTATCTCCGTAACCGGGTCTGGTTGGTGTTCATACCAGTTTCTTTCAGTTTCCTTCCCGTAGAAGTTGCAGATTTTCCAGTGCAGATATTGGCCCACTCTGTCATGCCGGGTTTTATATTCAGTGGGTGCCGTTATCGTGCAACCTGATACAAGATGATCAATCGTTTCAGGATATTTATCACAGAATCTGCATTTTGGGCTGACACAATATTTTAGTATATGTGCATGATAATTCCTTTCTGTTGTATACACATTTCTTTCCGGGTTCCAGTCAGAGACCTAAGGTCAGAAATGGCTTCATGACATCTTCCACTGATCAGTTTTTGTAAGAGACAAAATCAAAAAAGCTAAGATTACACACATAAAGCTCTTTTTAAGATGTGAACTGTACTTCTGAGTACAGTTTATTGTATTTCTTTAAGGAATGGACTACCAAGAATCCCTTCAATCGGAACCTTTTCCAACCATTCCAAGGGCTCCAACTGCAACTGGAATTATTGATGTCCTCATGTGTCACATTTTTTAGATTTACACCTCAAGATCCTCGATAGTTTTTGAAGATCTTGAACGATATATTACAATCTGTAGGGACTGTCATGTCAATAAGAAATTGAAAAATTAAAATTCAATCTCTCTCTCTCTCTCTCTCTCTATATATATATATATATATATATATATATATATATATATATATATATAAGAAAGGAAATTGAAAATGCATGCGAGACATAGCCACATATCTCTCCATCTCACTGTAACTTTTGAAAATTATAGAACTGTGAAACTGGTAAAGTTGTTATTGCAAATAAATATTCTTAAAGATTCCAGTTGCATTTCCAACTTCTTTTTCTTATTTTTTACTCGTGTGGGATATATAAAAAAACTTACTTTCTTACTTACGAATATATATATATATTTATTAAAGACATTTTTTATGTTTAACGTTGTTATTTATAGATACAAGTATTTAAGCAAATGCTCTGTTTATGATAAACGTTAAACATAAAAAATGTCTTTAATAAATAAATTGTCGGACCTTGTCCATTTCTTAATATATGACGTCATTTGTTTACATTTGATACGCCAGAGCAGTTATGAATGTACGAGATTCATGGAAGATTGAAGTTTATAAGCAGTAAATTCGACCTTGTCTACCGAAAGGTTATTTGTGGCCCAGAGGTAAGGCACGTCAGCGTAAATGACGGTTCCGTATAGGATGCAGGTTCGAATCCTGTCAAAGAACGAATATTTTCTATGAAAATTTCTCGAACATTCAGGCCGGTAAATGTTATTTAATACTGTTTATCATAAACAGAGCATTTGCTTAAATACTTGTATCTATAAATAACAACGTTAAACATAAAAAATGTCTTTAATAAATAAATTGTCGGACCTTGTCCATTTCTTAATATATATATATAAAAAGGCTTAAACACTAATATTCCATGGTCATAATTTATTCCATTGGAATCGTAAATACGATCCAATTCATCAGACCTCTCTCTCTATATATATATGTGTGTGTGGAGTGTGGATAAAAACTAAATAATGAGATGTTAGCAACTGTATATGCGGGCATATACAGGATGTGCAAATAAGTATTTATTTAATGTATGGTTTTAACAAAACATTTCTCTATGTAGTTAAACAGAGCTACAAAGTAGATTAATAAACATACATATACCTACGCTTATCGTGCAACTCAGATTTTCATGGTTTTCCAATTCGTCAGGCACAAATGGTAAATAAACCACTTAATACACTTTTAAAAATCAACTGTATTAAGTAGTTTATTTAGTTGCACCATAAGCGTAGGTATATATATATATATATATATATATATATATATATATATATATGTATATGTATTCGTAATTTGGAAATATTAATTAAAAAAAATTGAATAATTATTTTAAAAAAAGAAGAAATTAAAAAAAAAATATCTAAAATATTATTTTTTGGAGAGTTGAGTTTATGTAAAAATGTTCAAATTTCTCTTAATATACCTGGCAAGAAACGTCCAAATATTTGCAAACTTTTTACCAATTAATCAAAAATTATGCACAATACTCGACACGAAGATGGCAGTATTCAACATCTTTGAAAATTTTATTCATTGTTTGGTCGTATTTAATTCAAATTTCTATTCATTTGCCCAAGGTGCATTTGAAAAGCGAAGCGTGCTATCTGGTTCACACTCCTCCACAGTCTTTTGAACAGCAATAGAGGTTTATTTCTTGTTTCCTGTTTACGTATGGGTTCCTGGTTCCTTTTAAAGTCTGCTTCGGCTTTATACTCCTAACACTACTATAACTCCACACAGTAACCCTCTACCTTGTTTAATAAAACACTAGGAAAAATATAAATAAATAAAAATGGGAAGTAAAATGACATTTGAACTTACAATAAGAAATAAACAGCTGAAATTTCTGGGACACGTGAGGAAAGAGGGCTTGGAAAATGTAAAACTATCAGGACATATTTAAGCCTAGAGAGAGAGAGAGAGAGAGAGAGAGAGAGAGAGAGAGAAAAGCTGCTATTTTATATAAAGCAATGCCAGAGCAGGAACCGGGAGGGATGCAAAGAAGAGAAACATTGCTTTGAGATACAAACGACAGCCACGATAGGGCGGCTTTTAAGCTAGTATTTCATATATGAAGATTTTATTGTTCAAAATGTACACACACACACATAGACACTCAAACATATGCATATACACACACACAAACACATGCAGACGCACACACTCAAACACGCACTCAAACACACGCACACATACTCAAACACACGCACACACAAACACACTTCCATACATTTAAACACACGCAAACACACATTTATATGCAGAAAATCTGTTGTAATAAATGTAAATACATTGCACTGTTGAATATTATTACGACGACGACTTGTTTAGAGTTTACTTTGTTTTATAAATCCAACTTTGGCAAATCATAAGACGACAGGAACACACCTACAACGACAAATATTTTAACGAATACATTCTTATTACTTTCAAATATTTTTCACTTTATCAGCTTTTCCTTTCTGCTCCTCAATAATGAATATCGCTTGTTTTCAAGTAAATTTGAGTGACATTTTTCTTTCAAAATTACACAACAGTAAATTGATTAAGACAGTTAAAATGGTCCATAACATTCATGACTTTATGAAAGACAATTACAGCAAGTCTCTCATGATTACATGCTGTTCAGTCAGGATATTCTTTTTGACTCCGGTGACTCTAAGTTGTAAAATTATCATTATTAATCAGATTTAATGGCAATTGCTTGTTCTCTACTCCATTTCTACCACTTTTCTTCTATGAAAACTGTCTCAGATATATTTAACAAAGAAAATATACAACGATATCCAGTCAATAAGTTTAACTCGTTCGGCTTTGCTCGTATTTGACGATTGACTCCAATTTGCCATGATTGCATCATTCCTTTTTTTTTTTTTTAAAGTAGGCAATAATTATAAAAATGACTATTATTTGAACTTAAATCTCACAGAACTGGTTTTTTTTTAATCTTTTTTTATCTTTAACTACAGACATTTTTTATTCTGGAATTGCACTTTTTTTTAAATACGTGATATTTATGGTATAAAATTTGTTTCGTTGTTTCTTAAATGTCTGGATCCCTTTGTATATTCAGCATCATCAACGTCATCAATCTCATGTGGCCGGGAGTGTTGCTGTGCAACTGACCAGCTCCCTTCACATGTCTCTGTTGTGTGCTAATGTCTGAATCTCTGTGAAAGATCTTTCAGTCCATTTGTGCCAATGTTAGACCATTTTTACCTGTAACTCTTCTTCTTTTGCCAAAGGTGGTACCATGTTGGATAGTAATGGAAGGACTTGGCACTTGTGATGTGCCCACACCATTAAAACTTTCTCTTTTTAACGGTGGTCATGGGAGCCTTTTTCTTGTCTGATACTGTCACGCACTGCAACATTTGTGATGCGATCTAAGTAGGAGAAGCCTAGGATAGTTCTGCAATATCTTATTTCTAATGCTCGGATTGTATGCTATATAATGAATATATAAACATCAAAGGCTAATATTTTTAAGCCTAACAACCACCTCTTCTGCTTACAAAGGTTGGCGAGCAGGACTTAATATAAATTGACACTTTACGTGAAAATCACTGAGTCTTCCTCATTACTGAAAACATGTTTTGATTATGGAACCGGGCACATTTAATAAATGTTCAGCTATCGCCGAAATATCTCTGCAAATAAGGACACACATCAGAAAGAGACCGTTGAAATGTCTAGAGCACATAATGAGGAAATGGAGCCTCAGAAATTTTGATACTCTTAGGACAGATTGAAGGCAAGATGGACAGAGGTTGACCTACCTAGCGAGCTTGATTAACCTACCTAGCAAGCTTAAGTAAATGGATAGCGGAAGAAGGTCTAGGAGTGCTAACAAAAAGACAAAATTTATTAAGAGCTACAAAGGACAAGGTATTATGGAGAGCCATGATCGCCAACGTCCTGAAGGAAGACGACACATAGAAGAAGAAAACATATTGATCAACCTTTGCTTCCAAACGTTGACACATTCCTCGTATATAACCAGCGTCACACTGACATTTGGATGGATAGATTATTGAACTGATATGGCGTGGAAGGTAGAACATCCTTCTGGATCGATCTAAACATAAGATGGACAACAAAGATAATACGTGGATTGGAAAACAATTTTTCATGCCCATAGAAATTGGCTTAGCAATCATGGTATTCGCATCAAAATTCACAGTATACGCAAATTGACAGGATATTTCTGGTGTCCATTTTGGGAAAATATATTTCATAAAATTTCAGCCTGTCTTGTATTTTTGCTTTATGTTGAAAACAGAAATGATGCTATATATACCCACCTCGGGAGATGTGAATACCACCTCACTTTGGCGATCATCATAAAAGATTTGATTTGTTTGGTGAATTTCATGTAAAACAGAAAAAAAAACTTCTCCCCACCCTGAATTTAATTTGTTTCCCAGTAACTAAATTAATATCAAGAGCTGCTAACCGCAAATAATGTCGATCCACAATCTATTTTCTTGCTGTATAAAGTTTAAATTCTTTGTATGTAACGGAAATTCATATTAAATAATCATGTTTAGGAAAATTATTCAGTCTCAGTTGTTTATTCGAATTAAATTTATAACTTGTAAAAACAGAATTCATTGAAATTTATTAATTCTACAAGTAAATTTTCAACAAGAAAATCTAAGAAAAAATAGACGAAAAAACCCCCAAAAAAACCCCAATCACCATCTAAGCATAATTCCGATCTTTTAAAAACCAGATTTTCGTAATGGTGTTACATGTCTGTGCATTCATCAGAGACTTGAAATGTTCGCGATGAGCGTGACTTGATTACAGCATTCTTCACACAAAATTTGTATCTGGAATAAAGACAGTAAGTTCATTAGAATGTTTAATGTTTTTTAAGCATCGCTTTGGAATCTTCCGCTAGTCTCTCCCACACGCATACACAAAAGAGAGAAAGAGAGAGAGTGGGAGAGAGAGAGAAGGAAAGAGAGAGAGAGAGAGAGAGAGAGAGAGAGAGGGAGAGAGAGGAAATAGAAAGAGAGGGACGATCGAATAAAAAAAATGCCTAAAAACTTTAATTCAAATTAATTATTACATATGTTGTGCCCTATTCAACTAAACGGCCAGTCTAGTTTTAAAAATAATATTAATTCTTTTGTTTTAGAACTGACGTTATTGAAAATGTCACCACTGGCCTGTTTTAAATCTCTCTCTCTCTCTCTCTCTCTCACACACACACACACACACACACACACACACACACACCCACCCCCTCATGAAAAAAGTAAAAACTACCAGGAGAGCGGGGTTTCCATCAGAAATTCATTTTGAATTCTTTTTAAACTATACATTCAATCAATGGATACACACGTGAGTTAAACATTTCAATTTCATGTAAAATGTTATTCAACACAGGACACAAAAGTTAATTAATCATTTCTAACTGAATATATTTCTAAATTCATTTTCTAACGATGTATATTTCTAGTTAATTAATCATTTCTAACTCATTAGAACAAAATTTTTATTCTTCCAACTATTATTTATTGAAATTTATTGACATTTTAAAAATACTTTCATTATTCAAATAATCGGCATTACGACAAAAAAGAATTTTACCAAATACCTGACTCATTTTCTCTTGCATATTATTTTTGCTTAAGACATTGCTTGTTCATAAACACGAATCCATAAAGTAAGTCTAATAAATTTTATCGTCGAATTTATTTACTATTTGACAAATAGTAAATAAATTAAACGATAACATTAGAACTTATCCACTATTAGTAACAATTACGTTCCTTTGTCAATTTGCCCCTTTTACTGTTGTAGTGAGTGCAAAATAATAATAACTCCCTACGCCCACTCCTTTCAAATTCGCACAGAAATTAATGGATGAGCTGAGAAGAAAGAAAGACATTCTCGAGCCTATGTGGAATTTTCTTTGAACCAATGAAAATCTTGCCTTCACAGAAATTAGCCGGTTAGCCAAGAACAAGAAGGAAAGAAAGTAGTGAGCCTATGCAAATTTTTTTTTATATATAAAATGAAGAGTAAAATTAAATTAAGAAGAAGAGTGTCTGAAGTCATCTGAAAAGTTTTGTTTCAGTTCCTTTCGACTGTTACACTTATACTTTCATTAAATACATTTTTAGTTTTCGTCATTGGAGTTTAGAACAATGTGATAAGGTACATTATTAGGCCAGAACGACACAATTTTTTATTCTCCAAGTGTGACATTTAATGCTTCTCTAGTAACAAGTAGTTGCGTTCAGATATATTTTCTGTAGTATTAAGTTACTTTACTGAACCCTCAGCGTCTCTCGCCATATGTTTTTCTTTACATTTTGGCGGGAAACGTAGGAACCATATCCGTCGTTATTTGATGTTATTATATAACTACTAATTCATTTTCAGTTAACTGATTTTCATCAGTTAACAGGTATTATTGGCAATATAACTGCTAATAGTATTAAATAAAAACATTAAAATTATACAAGGTGCAATGGGTAAATTGTCGCCATTTTATATTTTTAATGCGCGTTGTCTGCATTTGATTTTGTGGAATGCGCAGTATAGTAGGGTCAGCTGGACACAGTCTTCAAGAAAAAGAGCACCATGACGCAATTCACTCTACCAGAAATTTGGAAATGGCATGCTGTACTGCTTAGCATTCGCACCGGAAACTCCAATACAAATATTTCAGAGTGTTTGGGTGTCAATCTGAGGACAGTACAGAGGATTCGGAAATAGTTGGGTGATATATCCAGTCAACGTTATGGCATTTGGAGTGATCACTAGTGATGGCCTCCATTCATCTTTCCACAGGGCCTCAAACTCAACACGGAGGCCTACATCAAGTATCTTGAAGAGATAGTGCTGTCTTGGGTCAAGAGGGTGGCTACTGGAAGACTTTATGTCTGGCAACAGAACTCTGCACCATACTACACAAGAGGGGAGAACAAAGTCATGACTGTCAGACAATTTATGCGACCACATCACTAATTACATCTAATTTCCTAACTCCACAGACTACAACCTTCTTGATTATTACGTGTGGGGCGAAGTTGAGTGAGAGACCAACAAAAGACTGTGGTTGAAGCCAATGGCGATTTTATTGAATAAATCTACTCTTTAGCACTTCAAGATATTTTTTGTGTTATTTCGGTAAGTATATCTCTCAAAATGAGATATCAGTGTTATTTTCATTTTTGCGTAATTTAGATGACAATTTATATATCTATATGTCAAAGAAATTTAATTTCTCTGTCTACTGATTCAACACATTAGCTCTGGGTATTTTTGCGGGAAAAATAGTTTTTGCAGTTAGAGATGATTTAATAGTGAATTTTAAAATTCTTCTTACCTAGATTTCTTTCAGTATTCTAGTGGCAGTAACAGCATTGAAAAATCTATGCTTTCGAAAAGAAACGCTATTTCTCTCTTTATCTTTCTTTTCGTTTGTATAATACGTAATGTCATCGACCGTAACGAAAACATCCTCCTCTACAGCCGGTCATATACAGTGGCGGACTCAGATCTAAAAATAGTGATTATCAGAACGCAAAAGAAGGCCACCCACAGCTAAAATGCTATCATTTAATTTTCAAAATGAATAAATAAAATTTTCATAAGATAAAGAACAAATAGGAAACATATATCAATCTAACATGTTTCGCTTTTATTAAAGCTTCATCAGAGAATAAGATATGGAGAAAAAAAGTAAAGAAAATTCTGGTATTTTTACTTTTGTATTGTTTGATTTTTTATTGGTTAATTCAGTTTCGCATGCATTCAGCTTGTTAAACAAACGTTAGTATAATTTGTGGCGTTCCGAATTCAATGGCGTTAAAAATTAACGTATTCCAATCCTAACTGAAAAACAGTAAATATAGTTTCATGATAAAGCTTTAATAAAAGTGAAACATGTTATATTAATAAACATTTCCTATTTGTTCTTTATCTTATCATTTCTGTCGGATTCCGATCCATATTTGATATATATTTCATCCCAACTAAAAATATAATTTTCAAAAAATGTGTATCAAAAAAAGGATACAATTAATTTTTTTGCGGAAAAAATGTGCATTTTTTTAGTAGTGTAACTGTTCTGTACGTATTACAAGCAGTAAATACGAAATGTAAATACAGAATAATTTAGTTTTTTTTTAATTTTAAGTAAATAGTTGATATCTTAAACTAATGCACTGCACAATTTACACATTAATAGATAGTTCAAAAGTACAATAGAGAATTGCATGCAGTCCACTATATTAAGAGCAATCGTTCACTCAATGATTGTGTGAATCTGTCAATAATTATTTCTGCATTCAATTCATCTAACAATTCCTTTTTAAATGGATAGCAACATGTATGATTCCAAATTCTCCTCAGACAGTGAATTTCTTAACATTGTCTTTATGATCACTAGCTTTGAAAATGTCATCTCACATTGGACTTGAGTAACTGATAGTGTGATGATGACTTTATAAAGTTCTTATTAGTTTTTATTATTAAAACAGTTGTCTGTGTTTGTTTTTTTATTGCATTTTTATTTGATATAGGGGCCACCTTGGCATCAGTTAAGCTAACACCTTGGCCAATCCGCCACTGCACATATAAATAGTAGTTTTCTTGTTTCACAAATATAGACACTCGAGTCGGCGTGTGTATATTTGTGAAACAAGAAAAGTACTATTTATATGTGTATACTGTTAACGTCAGGCGCACCTTTTCTACAACCAAACGTAAATTATTTTATCCCTATTTTGCGAATGTTGTCCATTGAAAAACAATGGAGAAGGAGAAATTTTCATTGTTGCTAACATCATGGCAGGACTTTATATGTATGACCTTGCTATATTTATGGAGAAGGGCGTTCAATGTCTAAGATAGAGCATTTATAGATATAATCACTTGTGGCCATAGGAATTAACACTGAACGAAGACTGTTAGTTTCACGCCTCAAGCAATCTTCAATCTATAGCAGTCTCCAGGCAGTGATGATTCTACTGCCCACATTGTATCTATGTGTGATTTTATGTATTTAGAAGTAAGAGCGACTGAGAAAAAGAAACGAATTGTCTGAATATTTGTACGGCATTAGACAAGAAAGTATCTGTTTAATTGCATATGGCCTTATTTGTCTTTGATGAATTTTAACGTCGTGTTTCGGTACCTGGTTTTCGTTTTGTGTTACATGTGTTGCGCTCGCGCATTTTGAAGGCACACGAACTAATTTTGATGCTAGTCCAGATTCAGAGAATAGCTAGTGAATGCATGAGGAAAGAGTTGAACCCTTCCACTCTGACCTCGCCAATAAACGCTTTTATAGGTTTTCTTGCAGTACCTTTTCCAATTGTCGAGGATATTTAAAAGAAAAATTTAATTTTGTAATTGGTTATTCAACTCACAATTTATGCGTTTCACCACTGAAGACAGTAAGAGATTCTAACTTCCAGTTGTTATTGAATAGAAAGCCTATCAGTCTATCTGTCTCGACGTATGACACCACGATGCTTTCCAAGTCACCAATATCTTCATGTACAAGAAACAGCGGCACGAGGTGGATACCGTGAGCCAAAAGTTGACTGTGTTTGCTGAAAAAAAAAAATTCTATAAGTAAAATAATTTTCGATAGTAGTTATTATTTAGCTAAAACAAGCATATTTTATTAAAGCAAAACATGAAGTTGGTTTTGTTGCATGAAAATTGTTTCGTCGTTCTTAGTATATTTCTTAATATTACATTTCCAAAGAAAAATGCATTAATTCAAATATAACCAATAGAGCTATTCTTTACGTTCTGGGATTACGGCTGTTAAATAACGTCATACTGTCTTCAAATATGAACTTTGAAACATCGGTTCGTTTAAGATCATAGAAGTTAAGCAACGTCGATCTAGGTTAGCACCTAGATAGATGACGGATTGGGAATAGCAGGTGCTGTAAGCTTGAATGTACGAGTGGTGGAATGGAGAATGGCTCAGAATTGTTAATCAGAGAACCGAGTTCCAATTCCGGTTGAGTTCTTTATATTAACTTATAAGCAAATACTTTTGGAAAGGTATGAATCCGCCTCTTCTCCCACCAGCTGTGGGTTAATTAGTAAGACTCGTATCACTAAACAGTTATTATGTAAAAAAATTTCTTACACTCTAAAATAATTTCTGGCTTTAATTAACCTGCAAAGGGTTGATAAACCGTAGAAAACGAATGAATCAATCGGTATCCTTATCTTCCCCGACCGGCTGATACATTACCTTCTCTATTTGCACCCATTAACAATACATTCAAATATTATGTCAGTTTAGGACTTGGGCAATCATAGCTCTCTGTGTCTTTTTTTAAATACTGGAGGCATGAACCCATCTCTACTTAATTATAGGTAAATAGTAGGGTAGAATGAACTCATCAGCAAAGGTTGACAATTAATCTAGAAGGACAACTTTGAATCCAAACCCAGAATCACTGCCAACGCGTGGTAGGATAAAGCCCATCACTTCCTGTGTCTTTGACAAGATTTATGTTCAACAATAGACTTTAAAGTCCGGTTGTGACAATAAATATCAGCACTTAAAGCAAATTATATTATAATGGGTGGTGGAAGTTATTTTATGACAACATCCGTTCCCAACATAAGTCTATATATATATATATATATATATATATATATATATATATATATATATATATATATATATAGTTGTATATTTAGGCAACAATCCTTTTTTTATGCATGTTTCATTAAAAACGACAGACAAGGTACTACGGTTAAGCTTTTTATTTAATTTTTCTTGTGTTCGAACAAGAGTTTTCTTTTCTGGACAAAGGGTGTTTAAGAACTGTCGAAATGTTTTATATTTCCGAGCACTTTCGGCTATATCTTTTATCTAACCTTATCCTCAAAAATAACAACACACCAGTCAAAATTACAAAGAACGAACATTATCTATGAGTTCAAATGCCCCTTAAGAATCTGTGTTCTTGATCAAACCGGACTCATAAATAATTACATCGGTTACACAACCACATGCTTATACAGACGTTTTACGTTACACCTATCTGATCACAGGTCCATTAGAACCCATTTAAACACACACACAGATTTACCCGACACCATTAGGAACATACTAGTAGAAAACACAAATATATTAACTGCATCCACCTGCAAAAAAAAGACTAAAAATAATGGAAGCTTTAATAATAAAAAAGAAAAGGCCAACTCTTAACAATATTAACTACGAACAAGGCCACAATGTGCTAACCGTGTTCGGAAATTAAAAACATCCCTACCACACACGAAGACATACACAGAACGCTCACACTCAATTAAGCTGAAAAATCGAATTATCTTTGATAATGGCTAAAGGTATAGCACAAAATACATCAAAATGATAAAATGCCTTATTTGATGGCAGAAATGACGCTCAGGTATATTATACGCATCTCCATTCCGGTAGGACATATTCAGGGGAGAAAAAGGTTTTTAGTGTGCTTAAGCATATAATATATAAAGCAAACTATCAGTACATGACAAAACGCACTTTAGTTATAACAGAAAACATTACTGTATATATATATATATATATATATATATAGATAATATTAGTGGAAAATATACATACATATGAAAAATATATATCTAAAAAAATTTCCATACATGTATATTTTCAGAAAAAAATTTTTCCAAGAGGAAGGATCCAGGTAGAACTCAATGTCTAGGACAGAGTAAGGATATAATAAAAAGGCTTAAACACTAATATTCCATGGTCATAATTTATTCCATTGGAATCGTAAATACGATCCAAATCATCAGACCTACAAATTCAAAATGAAAACAGAAAAAACAACTCCGGAAATCAAAAACGAATTTAGAGAAAGAGTAAGTATGAGGAGGAGGGACAGAGAGAATTAATGATTTGGATCGTATTTACGATTCCAATGGAATAAATTATGACCATGGAATATTAGTGTTTAAGCCTTTTTTATATATATATATATATATATATATATATATATATATATATATATGTGTGTGTGTGTGTGTGTGTGTGTGTGTGTGTGTGTGTGTGTGTGTGTGTGTGTGTGTGTGTGTGTGTGTGCATATATATATATATATATATATATATATTTTTTTTTAACTTTTCACCTCAAGCAAGGTGGGAGTGCCACTAGCACGCAAGGGATTACAGAGAGTGAGAGCAAGAGTAAAGAGGCGTGAAAGAGGATAGGATGAAGAGAAGGACGGGGAATAAATCAAGGCATATGGAGATATCGATTGACATTGTATTTGAATATTTGAAGATTATAGTTATCAGGAAAGCAAGCAAGAGGAGGGGAGTTCCACAGACAGGAAGTGCGAGATATGAAACTATTGGAGTAGAAGAGACGGCTACATTAAACCGTTTCGACAGTGAAAGGGTGGGACTGAGATACCGACCCAGTGGCACGTTTAAATTCATGCATTTTGGGAACTATCAAAAATAGCTCGTCGGAGCAGTTACCATGAAAGTATTTGTAGAAAAGACAGAGGGAGGCGACGGCACATCTGTGACTGTAAACGAGATACCAGATCAGGGCCAACCACATTGCATATCCGTCTCTGGATTTTATCGAGGACCCTAAGACAAACAGCGGAGGCTCCAGACCATATTCCATGCAAGGCCGAATGGTTGATTTATAGATTTGACAGATGGACAAGGGCGATAAAAAAATGCTGGTGGCAAATCGGAATATAAAGTAAGAAATCAGTTGAGATATCCCACAAGATTACAGTAATACAACATTGCAAAAGAAAACAAACATTTTATGAAAAGCGAGCTACCACGACAGTTGAACATAAACGAAAAATACAGCTTCACCATTATTGGTCCTGATGCTTCTGCTTTTTATTTAGAGATTCTCGATAAAATACAAAGAAGAACCTGCAATGTTATTGGTCCTGAACTGGTATCTCAGCTTCAGTCACTTTCTCACCTCCGTATCGTAGCTTTCCTGTGCCTTTTATATAGATATCTCATGGTAATTTCTCCGATGAACTTTTCTCTTTGGTAAATAGACTTTATGAATTTAAGCGAAATACTGGATCGGCTCCGTTATCTTTTTACAGTTGAAATGGTTAGATGTAACCGTAGGTTTTATGCTAACAGTTTCTTTTCTCACACTTCTTGCTTGTGCAACTCTCTTCTGGTTTCTTTCCCGTCAACTTTGATCTTCAAAAATTTAAATGCAACGTCAATCATTACCGTCTGTCTTCTTAATTCATGTACTTTTATTATTCTCTCTACATAATTTTTTTTTCATATTCTCTCACACTCAGTATCCAATTGTGTCTTAGTGGAATTATTACCTTGAAATGATTAAAAAATACTTTGTTACGTTTTTTTTTTCCTTTTGTAGTTTCTAGCTTGTTATTGATAGGAGCGTATTGAGACATATTTGAGAAACCCACACCTGCCTGTCTCGAGTTCAAAATTGTCTACTCGGCTTTGTGGGTGATAAATTATTTTCCATCCTATGACCCCTTTTCCTCAGACGAAACGTCGCGAGCCTCTCGCCACTCTATCGTTATTTCCATGGCGTGTATTCTGACATACTACATTCCTTGGTCCCACCAGCCTTGACCTTGGCAACTGGGACCCGCCATGCCATGTACACAAGGATGAATCATCTTCATTCCCTTCGTATTCCATTTGTAAGAAAGAAGTTCAACTCGGTCAGCTTCTTCCCAATAACTGTTGCTTTATGGAACAAACTCCAAGCAGGATGTTTTCTCAATCACTATAATCTTGACCACTTCAAGTCTCGGGATTAACCGTTATCTTTCTTGCATAACTTCGCTTCTTACCTTTTCTTACGCCCATGCAACAGCACACAGTAATCCTCTACCTTGTGTGTCTCTCGGGCTTTTCATTGGGTTAACATTAGTATAAAAAATGTGTTGAGGCATATTATTAGGAAAAGGCAGAAGAGTGTGTCCCTACTCCGTGTTGATCGCCACTGTTTCAGATGAGTTCAGTCAGTCCCTTTCCTAATTGTTATTTAAGCCTCGAGAGTTCAATCTATTCTTATATTTAAGTCATAGCTGAAGGGAGAAGGGATGGATTCATGTCTTTCCCAAGGATATCAGAGTGAAAATGAAAGACAGTTTAGCTGGTACTCTGTTGTGAATATTCCTTTTACAGTCTTCATCATTTATATGCCATGTTTCTTCGGGACGTGAGCGCTCATGTTTTACCGGTAACGAGTAAATAACATTATTACAGAGTGGTAAAATTGTAGCCTACGATAGTAAGTGTTGGGAATAAAATTTGCCTTAGGGAAGCCTTAAATTCGCATATAAGACGCAGGTCCGATTTTTTTACATTTCTTTTTAATAAGTGCGTCTTAAATGCTGTCAAATTTAGTAAACACGCGTGAGAAACCATTTGGCAACAATAAATTTAGTTTTCTTACCCAACGACGTTTGCGATTTGAGATTCGCCTTTTGTTCCTTTCAAAGTCACGAATATTTTACCGACGATGTTGGTAAGTCCGGAGATGTTAAGGCGATAATGATAACCTGTAAAGAGATATTTTCGCAAAAAAAGAATCAACTTATCTACAAAATTTACACGCGTATCGACACACATGATATTTACTAAGCTTAGTAAAAAAAAAAAAAAATCAAAGTAGGATTGAGCTGTGGCAATCTTCCAAGTGTAGGGAGTATGCTTAACTTTGAAAGTCAGCATTAGAGACTAACTTTTCTCTGAAATCGAATACTTATCCCTGACGCGAAAGAAGCGTTATGCATATTTATTAAACTTGTTTTTTTAATTAGTTTTACCGTACAAGGGCCAATCGATGTAGAGGGTTATGTTAAGGGGTAGTTTATTTGGATAGAAGGGGAAGATAACGGTTAATTTTACTTGAACAGATTAAGGTTGTAGTGATCGGGAAAACATCCTCTTGGGAGTTTGTTCTACAAGGATAGTCCGCGGGAAGAAGCTGTTCGAATGCAACTTACTTCCGGCAGATGGGATACAGAAGGAATGTGGTTGATTTGCTACTCATGCAAGTACCATGGCGGTTCCTAATCTTGAAGATTAGACATGGAGGAACCAAGAGCAATAATGGTCTGCGAGACCAACTTGGTAACCATCATTCCACGAAGTGTGACCTAAATATCAATCCATTTTACTTTCGTTTTTATTGTCTTTTAACTTAGCAGTCACAACTTAAAACTTTACCCCGATTGTTTAATATTTCGGTTGATTTTCCCGTACCCCACCCCCCAAAAAAAACAAAAAAAATAACCCCCAAAAACTCGATTTTTTAAAATAAAATTACGTCAGCAGCTAATAAAAGGCATATTTTTCAGACAATAACTTTAAAAAGTAGTTTTATTTATTCGCATATATATTTTCATTCTAGAACTAGGATTCCTAAAGTGGGCGGTACCGCCCTCTTGGGTTATGGTGTAAAGATTCAGAGTGTAGTGAAAAAAGGGTCGGTGAAGAAAAGTGACGCAGTAAGGGGTGATGAAAACGAAAAATGTAGTAAGAATCGGTAGGGGGATATTAAAACCTAGTAATAATTTTTCTTTTCTTTATAAAATGTATATGACATAATTTAAGTGACCTAGACTTAAAGAACAAGTATGTTTTACAAAGTTATGAGAAACCTAAGAAAATACACAAACGCATAGTTTTATTTTATTTTATTGACCGAAGTCCGAACGTTTATTTGCATCTTGCTGACGTTATCTGGGCAGGACGAGCGAAACGGTAGCCATATCAAACAGTTCACGTTTGCAGGAGACAATGCAATTGTTTGTAGGTGTATAAATATAACTACGGATTGTGTTTGATTAGTTGTTTTAAATTTGCAGTACACCTAATCCCAGGAAAGAAGTATCCTTATATGGTTGTGGGAGGGTGTGCTACGGATGTGGCCTGGACGCAAAGGTGGTGGCAGCTAATAAACAGTTGCGGAAGGAAGCAAACAGGTGTTAAATTTTGCCTTTGGCATTTGCCAAGAAGGAATATTCAATATCCCTATTGTCTACTCGTGCAGACACGTCGATCACTAGAAAATTATGTAAATTGATGTCATCTGTCAAATTTCCAAGACCTTTCTTTGCTAGGTTCGTAAATTTATCTCAGAACCTCATGGCCGAGTGGTTAAAACGTTAGCAATCCGACCATGAAACCAAGGTTAAAATCTCACCACGGTCGGATTTGTCAAAGAAGTAACTGCTTAATAATATCTATCCCAGGGTGTGGCACCCTATCTAAAAACTGTACCATAGGTTGACCTAAAATTGGGTAGATGGAACTGTTCGGAAGACGTCGATGGGTGTTCGAGCACGATGTCACAAATCATCGTGAGCGATGATCTGAGTGTGCTGGCCTTGTTCAAAACTGTTGATCACGCCAGATTATAAGATCTATCTATCTATCTATCTATCTATCTATCTATCTATCTATCTATCTCGGTCTGTTCATATCTATCTATCTATCTATCTATCTATCTATCTATCTATCTATCTCGGTCTGTTCATATCTATCTATCTATCTATCTATCTATCTATCTATCTATCTATCTATCTATCTATCAGAAACTATAACTAAGCTCCGCTCAGTATAATTGCAATAGAAACCACAATTGGGATTTGTAGCTTTGTTCAAAACTGTCGATCGCGACAGATTATATGCTCGTTTCCCAGAAACTCTAAATAAGGTTGGCTTTGTGGGTTTGAAGAAATATAAATGTGCCTGAGCATGCGCCTGCAACAGGGATTAGCTGAAAAAAAAACTTGCAGACAAGTATATTCGGATACGAGCGACCAGCCATACAAGTTTGTCTCAGTTTCCTTTTTGTAGGCTTGAGGAATAATTTTCTCATCGTTTCAATCCCAGACTTAGGTGAATTTATTTATTGATACCGTTTCTAATTCTTTCCTTAAGTCCGGCTATAATTTTTTTCTATGAGGAACAGTTATTTTTTTTTTATTATTCCGTGTAGACTTACCACAATAAGGAGCATCGGCAAACGTCTTGAGTATATGTATGCCTCGTCCAGGAGCTTTGTCTGAATGGAAGCCAAGCCTCCCCATGTCAGTTTTCGCCAAGCAATTGCCTTTTTCTAACTGTGAATAATTCTGGCATGGGTAGGTGTGGAAAGGACATTTAGTGTTGATGGATTCGATGAAAAATCCTTCTGCCCGCCGATGGCTACAAAGAAATGTTTTCCGAGCATCTGAACCAAAAAATAACATTTTTTTTTCTTCTTAAAAACAAAAAGGAGAAAGCATCAGGAATGATGGAATGAAATATTTTGAGCAAATCAGAAAAAAGGAAACGTGAAGAGAAAGATGATGCTGATGATATTGGGTTGATAGCAAACTCGGAAAGAAAACTGAAAGAGCTCTCAGAAAAAAAAGTAATAAAGGAAAGCAAGAAGAAAGGACTAACTGTTAATTGTAAAACATAAAAAGCAAAATTCATGATTGTTAGCAAAAGAGAAAGTGAGTTTTAAACTACGTTTTAACAGAGGAAAATATGACACCGAAATCCGAACACACATTGAACTAACAAGTCGATGAGAGACAGAAAAAATTCGTTAGAAACAAAGAAAAGAGTGCTGGATTGCTATGTAATATCCGTCCTTTTTTATGGCAGTGAATGCTGGACAATCACCCCACAGATGAAGATAAAAATGGAGGCAACAAAAATGTGGTTCTAAAGAAGGATACTGAGAATTTCAGGGACGCAGCGAGGTAAGCAATGAGGAAGTCTTAAAGGACATGGCAACAAATTGAACACTTATACTCAGAATCCGGAAGACAGCTGAAGTTCCTTGTATACATAATGAGGAAGGAGAGCTCGGAAAACTTAACTCTCACAAGAGATATAGGAGAAGGTCTAGCTGGGCAGTTTGTGTGAGTGGATGGTGGGACGAGAGGAGGCGGGCACCCTAGCAGAGGGAGAAAGATTGATAAGAGCTATAAGGGGGTGGGAAGTTTTGGTCGTCCACGTCCTGAAGGAACACGACGCATAGAAGTTTGGGGAAGTTTAAATCAAGTAGGCACTGTTTTGTACTAAATGCAAAAGATCTCTCTCTAATAGTCATACCGGGAGATGATTTTTCAAATAAGCGTGGCTTACGGCCATATCACGTTGAAACACAGTACGGTCACCGAAGTTAAGCAACGTCGAGCCTGGTCAGTACCTAGATAAGTGACCGTTTAGGAATACGAGGTGCTGTAAGCTTGGATGTGCGGGTGGTGTAATGAATAATGGATTGGAATTGTTAATCGGAGAGCCGAGTTCCAATTCCGCTTGGGGTTATTATGTTCAATTCCGCGCAAATACCCTTGGGAAAGGTATAAATCCACCTATTCTCCCCCACCTATGGGTTAATTAGTAAGACCTGTATCACTAAATGATTATTATTCTCCCCCACCCACCCCAAATTCTTACAGTCTAAAAATATTTTCTGGCTTTAATTAACCTGCAAAGGGTTGATAAGCCGTAAAAAACGAATCAAATCAATGAAATACTGATTTGGTACACAGTCATGTCTTTTAGATTTATTTACATTCTCTGGGATGTAAATGTATAGAAACTAACCTGGCCACAAAGTGAGAGATCAGTTTATATATTGATTGTAACATAGAATTGATTCCTCACTTTGTATCCACATCATAATTTGTTTATCAAATTCTGATTAGGTATGAATCCACTTCTTCTTCCCCAGCTATGGGTTAAATAGTAAGACTTGTATCACTAAACCATTCTTATCTTAAAAAAATTTTTACAATCTAAAAATATTTTCTGGTTTTTAAATCACCTGCAAAAGGTTGATAAGCCGTAGAAAACGAGTCAATTAATCAATCAACCAAATAAGCGTGTCGGTTCAAACAAACGTTCCGCTGGGAATTTTTATATAAGTTTAAAATTTGAAACAAAATAAACCAGTTGTGGAAAAATATTTAAATAATAAGCATGCCGTACTAAACAAAAACCGTGCTGGAGTGGTGGTGGTGGTGGGGGGATTGAAGAAATTAATTTAATCGTTATGGCACTTTTATTTGGCTGACAAATGAAAAATGTGATTCAGAAATCCGAATTTACATCGGAAGAGCGAAAAACATTTTCTAGAAACTAAGCAAAGTATTTTTTTCTTTCTTTTTATGTGCCATGTGCTTTCAGGAGGTAGGCGATCATGGCCCTCCACCCCCTCTATCCTTTGCAGCTCTCAGCAAGTTTCTTCCCTCTGCTTCCTCCTCCAGACCACGTTCTGTCATCCACTTACTTAAGTCTGCCAGGTATGTCATTCGTTGTTTTCCCTTGTCTTTCTTTCCCTCTATTCGACCTGTGAGTATCAGATTCTCCAGGCATTCCTCCCTTATTGTGTGTCCCAGAAGCTTCATCTGCCTCTACCTGATATTAATTATAAGCCTCCTTCTTGTTTGCAACCTCTCTAAGACCTCATTGTTGTTCACATGCTCGGTCCATGATATCCTCAGCATCTTTCTGTAGAACCACATCTCTGTCGCCTCGAGTATCTTCTTCTAGGAAAGCGGAAAAGATCGTTAGAAACAAAAGATTTTAGAATTGCTATGTTTAATTAGCTACATGTAACTTCCAGTTCTATTCTAATAGTTTCTTTTCTCGTCTGTAGGTCTTCATTCCGATTTCTTGCTTGTCCGCCATCTACAATCTTCAAAAATTTAAATGCAACGACAATCACCATTTTGTTTCTTTCTGAACCTTGTTCCTTTATTGTCCTTTCCACACTTCTCCTCACTAAAGACTTCTCGCTCTCTTTTGCTATCTCGATCCCCCGCACCGAATCCTAGTGGCATTATTACATTGCTTAGGGTGAAATTATTTAAAAAAAATTTAATATCCATTTTTTTATACAGCAGTGAATACTGGACAATCTTCTTACAGATGAAGAAGAGACATGTAGTGACAGCGATATGGGTCTACAGAAGGATGATGTGAATAACATGGACAGAACATGCGAGCCAAAAGGAAGTCTTAAGGGGAATAAGCACACTGAAAGCGGCAGTTGAAATTTATGAGATACATAATGAGAAAAGAGGGCTTAGAAAATTTAAGGACATATTAAAGGGAAGAAGAACAGAAACAACGAGCGACCTATTTAACGTGGGAATAAATAGCAAAACAAGGAGAGTGATATTCAGTTAAAAGTTAAAGTAACAAAATACAGGAAGTTGTGGAGAGCCATGATTGCTCACGCTCTGAAGAAGGTATTGCGGAATTTGAGAAAGAGGACAAGTTTCGACAATAAATAGATAACTATTAAAGACTCGCTATAATTGATCCACGGTGGAGGCATGGTGGAGTAATGGATAGCGGCTCGGATTGAGGAATCGTAAAGCCGAGTTCGAATTCCAGTCGAATCCATTACATTATGGGTAAATAGCAGGATGGCAACTGGTCTACCGCAGAAAGAAATGGCAAACTACTTCGGGAAAAAGTCTACCTTGTCAGTCATCTATCGAAAGATACATGATCGCCTAAACGTGTATCACGCATGGCATATAACTGACTGACTGATAATTGATCCACTTCAATAAAGATACGTGTGTACAATTATCTAAAAACGAGTTTAAATATCTTCTTTTACAAGAAGAAAAGCAAGTCTGATACAAGGCCAAATTCATAAAGCATTTGCTGAGTCTGTCAGTGGATTTCTTCTGCACACCATGATTATATAATTGGTTGATTTAATTACTTAGATGAATTAATTTCAATTATTATCAAAGATTGTTTTGCATTTCTTCATCTTATTTCAGATCAACATTCTACGATCGTCATGTAATCGGCGATGATCGTAAATAAAGAATAAACTTCTAGCAGGAATTGAACTATTCTTGAGAGTTTGTCTTTCTTCAGTGCATTACTGATTAGGCTACATAGATTAACCAACAGGAGTCGTTCATATTTAGCCATTATGACTATTTGCTTTATTTCGCCAAACAACATAACTATGGTAACCATAGGCACAACTTTAAAGTAATTCAATTAAACTGGATTTACACAACTGTAAAGTAATCGACACTATATGGTAATCATGAACACAACTATATTTCTCCAAAGCATATAACTACATGCTTAATTTCTCTAAACAACAGACATTGTCATCATGTTTCTTTTTATCTTTACAACAACTATATTATAATGCTGATTGTTAATTATCACATTCGTTACGCCCTACCACTAAATCATGAACAATAGACTATAATGTACATTTTGATTGCGAGGAAAGACGGAAGACATCTTTGGTTTTAGTGATAAGAAGAACGCGTACATAATAATAAGAAAGAAAGAATGAAAGAAAGAAAGAAAGAAAGAAAGAAAGAAAGAAAGATAGAGGAGGCGATAACGTCTGCTTCAGTGAAATGGAAAACCTTATCAATTTTGAATCTTATAATTTGTACCTTCTTCTTTAAATAATGAATTCCATGAATATTTATGATTGTTATTGAAATATTTTATAAATTTGTTAAGCTTAAATATTTAACGATGCAACAGGGTCATTTATAGGAGCTTATTCAATAATTAATTTAATAATTATAACTCATTTGAAAATTTCAAATAAGGAAAACCATAAAATTTTATGAGTACAGCTCGCAGTATTAAATATTATTCAAATTTCATAAGAAAACCATCGTTAGTTAATTTAAATTTGTTACTAGTATTTCTTTTATATTATTTATATTGCTTTTATCGCAACTTCCAGAACGTTATACACTTGATTCGTATGAAGTCTGACATCAACTATTTTTTGTTACCATACAGCTAGGTATTTAAGAAAAAAGACAGTCTATTATATGAACAATAAAAATAATACAAGTCAAACCAAACAACCTTTTCCCATATTATCCAGTAAATTCCAAATTCCGCTGATGATAGTACCAGGGATCTTCGAACTTGTACAACCTGGTTGGTATTCGCCACCATTTGCGTAGACGTCTATATGACCGATCGACTCTTGGATTCCTAGGGCAAAATCGAATAAACCTCCAGTGTCAGTGTGTACAATATCAACAAAATGAGCGTCAGCACGATCTAATCGCACAATTGGCTGTGTTGATTCAAAATATGGACCAGCAGGATCTAAACCTGAGAGTAAAGAGAAAAAGGGTAAGCAATAGAATTATGTCTGGAAAATATATTTTGTTTTATTTCTCAAGAAACAAAACAAATAAGCATTGGAGATTTAAGACACATGGTCTTCAAGTGAAGCAAATCAATTTTTGTAATCAAACAATCAGCAAACAATATTAAATTCTTACATTGATCACATATGTACCACACTTTCTCATACGTTTACTCGTCATTTGCCAAACTTTAGTGCAAATCGTACACATATAGATCAACATACGCAAAGTCCTCATATCCGGACTTCAGAGTAGTTCGGATATGAGGAAGGGTTCGGATATAATGTGGCATGTGGTATAACTGTAACTTCACAAAGCAAAAGGACTTATAATACAGTGTAACCCGGATATAAGAGACCCGGATATAAGAGAAACCCGGATATAAGAGAGATTTTCTCTGGTCCCAAATTAGAGCCTGTGTTAATTTATATAAAATAGACCAAACCGGGATATAAGAGAAACCCGGATATAAGAGACTTTGTCTCCGGTCCCGACAACTCTCTTATATCCGGGTTACACTGTATATGAACAATCAAGTGTCTCACGAAAGTAAATATTAATTTGTAATGTTTAATGCTCAATAAGTTTTATTTTCAATTGTCTTTCTTATTTCTTTTCTCATTTCGCTTACTTTTCGCTGTTCTAGTTTTTTTTTTTTTTTAATAAGACATTTCTATAAATTACGTGCCCTTATACATTCTGTACGACTGAACAAAGATTTTTCTCCGCGAATTTGATGACATCATCAGTAGCTTTCTCTACTGAGTCCCAGTCTTCTTCATCATCCTTCATATTTTCACCATTATCGGAAGAATTTGATTCTTTCTCTATTTTTTGACAATCCAAACCATTCTTTTGTAGTTTATTAGCGTCTTCATTTGTCCATTCTTATAAGTTGTAGCACCCCACTACCACTTCCTTATCAATGCCTAATTTTGTACATTCTTGTGCAAAAAAGTGGATCAGAGAGCCTGCTCGGCTTAGTAAATATTTTCAGGAAATATCAGCTTCTAATTGGTCAATAAACACACAAGTGGGCGTTGCAATCCACCGACGTACAAATATTTTTTCCAGCGCGTGAGCAAGTCAAGTTTCCCACCATTTGCTGTGACCGGACACATGGCACAGTGGATAAAGGCGTTGGTTAGATCTAGTGACAGGACCCAAAGAGTGTGAGTTCAGTACCCGGTTAAGAGAACTTTCAGAGGGAAATTAGTAGGAGATAACTGATAACTGACATCCATCAAACATGACACGTGGAACTAGAACAGTCTATCCCAGTGAGCGAAATAAAGGGTTCAGTTCGAAAGTCCAACCACCTGAAGAAGGCCGGAGCGTACAACAGCCGAAACGTTGTGATAAATATGCCGACAAAGATGAGGACAATAGTGTAAATAATGTAAAAATCAAATAATTGTCAGATTTTGATGAAACTTTCAGAACTTATTCACCAATGAATTAAATTATTTTAGACATGTTTTTTAGAAAGTCATGGCAAAAATATTTTTTTACATCTATTACACCCCCCCCTTTACTTAAATTTATGAAAACTCGAGAAATTTGACGGAGTGCTTTTTAGTGATTATATTAGTTAAAAGCAGAAGACTTTGAAGAATATAAATGATCGATTTTTTTGTAAAATCAAAATATACAGCTACCCAAAATTCAGCTCTGAATTGTAAAATACAAAACCCAATAAAAGAAACTAAGACATTATTTAATTAGAAAAGCTTTAATGGCTTTTATAAATAATATATGTCAAGGACAATATTTTCTGAAGCCAAAATATTTTTCCGATGAAAAATGAATTTTTATAAGAATTGTTTTTTCTTTTTTTTTTTTCATTTTTAAATACAAAATATGATAAATGTGTTAAATATTTTCAAATTAAGTTTCAATGCGTGCCTTTTAGAGAATGATGTCACTAAGTGAATTTATTTTTACAGTTCATAAATTTGAATGTTTATTACAATCTGCCAGATACAGGTATTTTTAAAATATTTTTGAGTATGCAAAAATAGTTTTAAAAACTTTTTTTCCAAATATATGGATGGACGTTTGAGACATAAATGCCACGTGTTTTAAGAGTCGTTTCTCCTGACAGCAAGAACCCGTCCTCAGAAAATTTTTGTTTTCCTTCTGGCGAGCACGTGTTAAGTTCTCTGACTGACTGACCATCATCGTCGCATTTTCAAAATTTTTAATTTTCATTTTTACATCCTATTTCACTAAATATTTTAATTTTTAAAAAAATATAATAAATTTATTGCTTTCAGTGAGAGAAATAATGCAATAATTAATTATTTTCTTTTTTAGTTTCAATTTAAAGGCTTTGGGCATATCTTCGTTAAAAAAAGTACCTAAAAAAATCAATAAGATATTAGACTTTTAAAGTATTAATTTTCAAAAATTACTGTTTAGTTAAATATGTTGGTTCACTTAAAATTCAAGAATATTGTCACTTCTGTCCTTCCGTCCTATAACTTTTTCTCACGTAAGCTGTCGATACAAGTTACGACGGTTAAACATGCTTCTCTTATTTTCAACTAAATTTTTTCTGCTAAAAAAATAAGTAATGTTTGTTTTCAATTAAGTAAACTTTAAATTTTCTTATTTTCCTCAAGTAACTTTGGAAAAAAGGTATAATTGATTTTTAAACGGAGAATTTAACTTTTGTTTACAAATTTCTAAAACATAGAGGTTATAATCGCTTTTTGGCAATTTTGCTGACTCAAAAAAAAAACAAAAAAAAAACAAAAACATGATTTTTGACTAAAGGTTGCTGAAAAGTCAAAACCAGAAAATACTAAATTCTAAAAAACCAAAAACACAATCCAAGATTGAAGAGACATGGAAATTGAACGTAACTATCAGTTTCCCCCGCAAAGCGATCCTCACATGTGGCTGTGTGCGTTTATAGCGAGTAAAGAACAGGAACTAACTACCTCGCCACAAGATATACAGGGAGTCCTCGACTTACGTCGGAGATACGTTCTTACGGCGCGACGTAAACTGATTTTCACCTACATAAGCCCCCACGAGTCAGTCTTATGCTTGGGAGCCATAATGAAGGGCAAAAAGTTCCCAAAGAAACGACACAAACGAGAGATAGCGAATGTAGAACAATCCAATATGGCCGGTGAAGAAACAACGCCATCTTCCTCATATATCGCCGCATGACGACGTATTATATTATAGGATATTGCGCCGTAACCACGAAACGTCGTACGTCGGAACCGACGTAACCGGAGGGCCTTCTGTACTAAACAGTTCCATAATTTTTGCAAAATCTAAAAAAAAAAAAAAAACATTTTCCGAGACCCGAGTAAATCGTGCTGACATACCTTGAAATGCCTTGATCTTTTCTTTATAATAAAGCATATAGATGTTTACCTGTGATCCTACCCAGGTTGCTTTGTCTTTTGCCTATATAACCGGCGATGTGGGCTCCCAAACTGTGTCCAATCAGATGCATTTTCTGCGGCTTAGCACCCATGACACTTCTCAGCAGGTTTATTAGAAGTGACGTTTGTGCCCCTACCACCCGTGTGTTCGACGCAGCCTTGGGGTACAGGGTACGGGCACCTGATTTCCAGTCGACAGCAATCACGTTGTAGTCATCCTTAAATAAAATTAGTTATTTAATAAACAGCATGAGTTATTTAATAAACAGCGTAAAGTCCAGTGCAACACCCAAAAGGATCTATTATTTCCAGGTGGATGTGGTTTGAAAATTTGCATTCTCTGAGTAAGGATTAAAGAAAAGTTTGTTTTCTTTGTATGTTTTATTTATTTACTTTTTTAAAAAAAAGTCTCTACAATTCAGAGAAAAATCATAATCGGGATGGATAATTTAATCAAGGGAATATCTACTTGCTTTTATTACAAGACTGGCACACTGGGTTCTTTTTATTTATGTTTTTAAATCATTTCACCCTAAGCAAGGCAATAAAGCCACTAAGATGCAAGGGAGGCTACTGAGAATTATAGAAAATCAGAAAATGTTTATGAAGAGAAAGGACCATAAAAGAACGGATTTAGAAAGACGGAATATAATGATTGTCGTTGCATTTAAATTTTTGAATATAGTACTTGACAGGAAAGCATGAAGCCGGAAGAAAGTCCACAATCAAGAAGTGCGAGGGACGAAACCATTAGAATAGAACTTATGGTTATATATCCCTATTTCAAAAGTAAAAGGATGAGACTTGGTTTGCCAGTACGCTTAAATTCATGAAGTCGGGGTACCAAATGGAAGCTCATCAGAACAATTTCTACGAAAATATTTATAGAAAAACTCTGGGAAGTTATGTTACGGTAGTGAGAAAGTGACTGAAGACACGATGCTAGCTCAGTACCGATAACATTGCAGATTCTTTTTTGGATTTTGTCACGAATCTCGAAATATATAAAAGAAGCATTAGAACAAATATGGCAGCCATATTCAATCCAGGGACGATTTTTTTATGTATTTTGTGATAGGTTCTTATTTAGTTGTCTTATAATTTTGCAATCGGTCTCCGAATTCAAAAATTCATCAATATGATATAAAACCTAAAGGCGGCTACCCTAGTATATGTTGGGCTGAGGGTAGTATTGCAGGGTTGCTGTGGAGTCCTTCTTAGTTCTTGGGCTCCGGGACAAAGTACCGGGTGGACCCTCTTCTCATAGGCCCAGATTATCTGTACTTTGTCTTTATTTGCGAATAGGAAGTTTAAATTGTGCTTATGTCATTGATATTTGCGTACTACTGATATTGTCCTTTTTGCCAATTCGTAATATTACGCAGTTATCAATGACCTAAGCACAGTTTTAAACTTGATATTTGTAGATAAGTGATCAGTTTCCTCTCAAGTGTTTTTGTTAGGGACCATGTCTGGCACTGGTTGGTAGGAAAATGGCATTGATGAGATTTGCCTTGGTGCTCATGGAAGTGTTAGGATGTTTTAGAAGAGGTGCAAATTGGTAACTGACTGCATTGGCTTTTTGACATCTGGTATTGATTTCTCTGTCTAGTTTGCTGTTTTCAATAATACTGTGAGGAAACTGATCTCATGTGAGATGAATTGTCTGACGAAAGCAGTGAACAAGGCTAGGCGGGACAAGATCAGGAATGAGGCAATAAAAGATATGGTACGAGCAATACCAATCATACAACACATTGAACGACAGAGGATCAAGTGGTTTGGACACCTCACTCATATGCCTATCAACCAACCAATCCTATGAGCATACACCCTCAGCTATTCTGGCTGGAGAGCGAGAGGCAGACCAAGAAGACGCTGAAGCGACTCAATGGCAGACACTCTCCACGATATATTTCTCCTCCAGGCCACTCGCCTTGCCGCTGACAGATGACTGTATCTCCCCATGACGCCTAGCAGCACAAGCTAAATTAAACATTTCTAGATAAAAACAAAGTACAAATAACTATTCAAGAAGTCAGGGATCGATTTGACATTGCATTTATATTATGAACCTTGTAATATGATAAATATATCTATATCTTTCGATTCTAACAAATGTCATAGTTTGAGGATGATCTAATAAATGTTAATCTACCAAAATTATCCGCCTCGAAAATTTTTCCTTATTTTTTACGGGCAGGTCAGTCAATTTAAGTAATTCCGTAACGCGAAACCTCTTCACTATCTTTCTCATTAACAATCATAGCAACGCAGTGTTTACAGATCTTAAAAGAAAAGAGTCAAGATTGCTTACGTCCTAAAGAGGCATGAAACTTAAAATTTCTGGATCCTCACTAGGTGTCATACTTTAGCCTTGTTTATAAATTCAGTAAATAACAATTATCGTACTGCGAGACTTACATGTTTTAACAGCTCAGCTATTGTCTGTTTAACCCAAGTTTTGTTACTCCAACTTCCGTAGCCATGAATGATAATTTTCGTTTCTTTGGAACCGACAAAATTGCTTTTTCTCAGCAATTCTTTTTCGTTGATCTTCAGTATTTGTGGACTCAACGGGTTTGACCTAATCAGAAAGCAAAAAACAAATAAATAAAACACACGCAAAAAGAAATATCTCAGCAAAATGATTTTTTTTAATTTATTTTAATTGATTTTTTTTATTTTTATTTATTTCATCTCAAGAAAGGCGACAATGCCACTAAGACGCAAGAGGTTACTGGGACTGACAGACAATGAGAACACTATTCAGTTAATCGATCTTATGTTTACCACAAGTGACATAACAATATATTAAATAAAATCTATTATAGTTAATATGTTTTTAAACTGTCTGAATTTATTGTTAGTATTAATGGTTTTATTGTTCACTTTCGTTTTATATTTGTTGCTTGCTGACACCTAGTAACAGACGTAATAGTCTTAATTTATCTAAATATCGAAAATGCCACATTGTCATAATTCCTTTTGGCTAGTTTTTCTTTCATCTTATTTCTGTTGCTTTTCTTAACGGTTGCATAAGATATAATCAACCTGAGCATTGCCATAAAAAAACAACGAGAACGACGAAATAAAATTAATCAAATGGATAATCACTATCTTTATTCATCTGTTTATCTTTGTACAAGTGCATTGCTGTATGCATATAGGTGAAAACGCGTGCGTAAAACACGAAAAACACACCAAAGGCAACAGCACCTATCTACCTACCTACCGTCGGAATCAAATGCCCTCAACCCAAAAGTACTTCGGTTGGGCTGACAAAAGCTCCAAATATATGTGACCCCGTTACACTGATTTTAAAACCACATTTAAATCTGCGTTATTTTCCCAATTCCCAACTTCATCAACATTTTCTTTCGCCTAGAGCATTTCCGTACAGTATTGCAACGTAAATTGTACATTTTTTCAAATGCACACACGTGGACTCTGGTCAATGAAAATGCTTACCTTTACACAATCAAACTTTTATTTTATTCCTCCAGAAAAATGTTTAATAAAATTTCAACCTATGTTGCATTTTGCTTTCGTTCTCAATCGTTTTGCTGAAAACATATCAAGTGGCATTGCTACCTCGCGACATAAAAAATTGTCACTTCATTATTAACCGGAAGCTTAGAAAAAATAGAATATGGAAATTTATAATGTCAGTTGTCCTAATTAAAAATATTTTTAAATCTTCGAAATTTAGCTGACGCTAAGCACGCATATAATAATGTGGAAGAAGAAACGGAACAACAGTGCGGCTGGTGAAATTTTATATTTACAATTCTTGTTTTCTTAACAAGAATTGTAAATATAAAATATTTTACCTGAGGATGCGCGCGAGTGTCTCTAAAGTAGGCAAGGGAGGCGGCTTTGAAGGACGAGTAAAAGAAAGAAAAAAAGAAAGAAAGGAGTGTTTAACGTCTGCTGCTAGTACCGCATAAATAATGGACTATTCCGTTTTACTTACGTGGGAAAGAGGGGAAAAGACACTACAAGGTTTCAGTAAGAAAATAAAAGAAAGAAGTGTTTAACGGCTGTTTCAATGAAATTGAAAAGTTGTCAATTTCAGATCTTTTCATTTGTACCTCCTTAGTTCTTAAAATAACAACCAGCATTCATATTTATGATTGTTATTCAAATATTTTGTTAAAGTTGTTATGCTCAAATATTTAACGATGAGGTAGAGGAATGTCTACGGAGATTTCATTGTCGGAGGACTCATCATGAGCTTACTCAAATAAGAAATAAGATTCATCAGAAAATTAAAATAGGAAACCATGAAATTTTCACGGGTTAAAACTAGTAGTCTTTAATTGTGCTATCAATTTATAGCTTAAAAAAAGAATACTTGAACTTTTGCACATACCGAATATTGCAATATTAACAATAAAGGAGATTTTAATACTGCAGCAGCGTTTTACGTTCGATGTAGATAAAAATGTACCAGAGAAATCTATCAGACATTGACCCCCATTTGACTCAAGTCACCGTCATATTGTTGAACATGAATGTTTCTTTTCTGATTATTAGTTTGGAAAGAAATTCCTGTCGCATTTTTTACATCAATTTCAGGGCATTTTTTCAGCATTTACGGTAAAATAACCATTCATTTTTAAGTTCTTTAAATTCTAGCGTTTTTTCTTTTCTCTTTGCAGATAACTTAATATCAGACTGGGCAAATTTTGCATCGATTCTATGGTTTTAAAACGATGTATGATCAGACCACTATCAGACATTAAAGTGTATGGATTCTTCAGTAACGGAAGCGGCAATAAACATTCGTTTTGTCTATGAAAAGTGTCCGGATATGCCATTTTTGTCAGTTTCAGTTGGGAAATCTTTTTTTCTCAAAGATTCCTTTCAATCTAGACGACGAAGTTCTGTTAATATTGAGTTTCTGAAAAGCACAGCTGATGAAGAATCGAAGTAAACGTCACGAGAATTAGAAAAAAATAAACAGTTTAATACTAGTCACACTTTGATTATAAAGCATCTCGCTGAACTCGGAAAAGTTTCTAAACTTAGTGAGTTACTTATCATCTGATTGTTTCTCAATTTAATGAAAGAGTTACCATCTGCTCATCAGTGAAGAGTACATATCCACGCGAACCTTTCTTAGGTAGAATAATTATCAGTAATGAAAAGCGGGTCCTCTATAATCTGATCCAACGAATTCGACAATGGTTATCACTCACTAAAAAAGGAGAACTTCTCCCAAAAACAGAACTATATCCGAAAAGAAATTGTGATATGAAGGATATATAAAGTGCTATACCAAAACAAAACGCTTAACGCGGAGAAATCCTGTCATCAACTGGAAGTATTGTACAAAAAATTCGGAAAAGCACCTATTATTTAACCGTTAAGGAATGTTGCTCTTACACGACAATGCAAGACAACATATTGGCAAAGTCACTCAAGTTAAGATTATGGTATTAAATATGAGAGTTTTGCCTCATCCTCCTTATTCTCTTCATTTTGCTCCATCAGACGATCTTTTTTTTTCAGATTATTGTATTATTTTTAGAGGGAAAACAGTTAATTACTTGTGAAGCGGTTAGAACTTATACTAGCTGTTTCTTTTCATCAAAGCCTGAAGAAAGTTACGACCGAGGGATCAAAAAATTTACCAAATAGATGGGATTATGTTTAATTGCGAACTTTTCAGGGGCAATTTAAAAAAAAATAAAATAAAATGCATGTCTTACCTCGTATACAAATAGAACTGAATATTGATTGATTCAGGCGAATCAGGCAATACATTGATTGGACGATTCTTGCTGAATGGCCCACTATTTGAAAAACAGCCGATTTCTTTAAAGCAAACTGTGTCCTCCAGGAACGCTGTGATGAAAAGGCAAAATCAAACTAGTTGAAAGTAGAATAAATAGAAAATATGTTAACTTCGGTGAGAAAAGGGGTAGTTATTTTTTTTGTACTTTCATGATGATAGAGTTAACACATTTGAGAAGATGGAGAATGATATAAGCAAGCTATTGATATGTGCTTTCGAATAGGCATGTATAAATTGTTATCTATATATTAATGCCGAGCGCACGGCGTCCATATACCATCGCCCTTTAGAGGTCTGGCCAGTCTCATCCCTAAAGGATTGAATTTTGACCAAACAGGGCAGTCTTTACCTCACGAGATAAAACGGATGACTAATATATTAATGGCATAGTAACTTACTGCCTTCTTGCGTAAGGTGTGCACTAGGTCCCAAAAGCAAGATTATTTCTTCTTCCAGGACGTGGATGATCATAGCTCTTCACAACTTCCCGTCTTTTGTTCTTCTAAATGACACTTGCCCTTTTTCTTACTCGCTTTATTTTTGTGGACCCTGTTCCATTTACTCAGAATTCGTTAAGTAATGTTACTTGTTGTCCGCTTACCAGTTTCTCTTGACTTCAATACAGCCTGTAAGTTCCCTAAGCCTTATCTTTCCTCTTTATGTATTTCCAAACTTCTGTCTCCCTCTGATTGTTTGTAGCATTTTTTTTTTGATTTTCTTATTCGCTTTAAAACTTAATTGTCACAATGTTTATTCTCAGCTTTCATCTGTAAGACCAGCTTCAAGTCTTTTCCTTCATCTGTGACGAAATTGTCCAAAATTTACTACTATATAGAAGATCAGAAATTACACACCAGATCAACACACTGTTTTGATTCTAAGCACTTTTTCTGGTCTCTTAATATTTTTCTTAGCTTCTTAAAGGCAACTTTCGCTATTTCGTTGCGCCTACGGATTTCTGTACGACACTTTCTGTCCTAAATCAAATTTCGCACCTGCTTATTTTAAAGTCCTCGATACGTAATTCGCAATTTAGGCTCCCTCTTTTACAGACATCCATGCACAATGTCTTCTTTCTTTTTGTTTTTCCAGATTATTCAATAGTTATTTCTGTTGTCTTTCTGAATCTGCCATCAACACAGGACAATCTTTGTAACTTATGTTAAGGTTATGCTTGCCGATAACAAAATCTCGTCATTCTTCTAGCTCTCTTAGGATTGTTTATCGGAAAAACAAATTGGAAGTTGACGCCTGCGATCTCGAGCGTTTACGGGACGATAATACTAGGAATAACAAAGGTGGGGGGGTAGCTTGATAGTGTATTATCATGAACTTCCCCTCGTTCGGGAATAAGTGACAAGAAGTCTGATATGAAGGTTAACAATGGAAACAAGACTGCGAAGGAAAACAAACAACAAAACGATCGATGTTTAAAGAAATAAGAAAGAGAAACTTTATTTGAAATATAAAGAACAGTTACATGTAGACGTAAATGAATAATACTTGAATTGCACCAATAGTAGTTTTAAGTCCTATGGGATTATTTCCTACCGTTTAATATAAAAAATGTAAATAATATTATTTTTGTACTTACTAGCGGAACAAAAAGTTATTTTCATCTGAGCTGTTGTATTTTTTATAAAAAGTCTACGACGACTAGGGGATCTTAGTAACGGGTTGTAAATTTAATTTAACCATTTAAAATCTCGGATTACTCTGCCGGATATTTAAAAATCTACAATTTTGGCTCACAAAACCGCTTTCTTCGTAAAGAGATCTTTCACTCCGTTCTGTGGATGTCGGTTGTCATGGAGAAGTTGATCATTCCTACTGCTGCTTTAATGTATCTTCTTGAGTTGAAGGAGGAAGAGATTATGACGTCACTCTGCCTTCTGGCTGCTGTAAAAAAAAAAAAACTACTCGAAAGGCGCGAACTCGCTCTTTTATGAACATCTCCAAGGCGTGGCTAAACACAAAGGAGTTAATTCTCATACGCACGAGAAGACCCTATATGGGCAAAATAAACAGATCAGTTTCCTTTCCCCGCTAGTATACAAAAGATAAAATCTAAAGCAGACGATAATAAACGTCTGCAATAAAAAAAATCATTAAACTAGCAGACAACACGTCTTTTTGACACTTAGATACCTTTTTTTTTTATTTTAAAATAAAATACAGCGTATCTACAAAGAAAAATTAACAGAATATTTTTTTTTTATTATTTAAATTCCAATACGTTTTGATGTACAGGTTAAATAAATCAGACAGGTGAACGCATCTTTATTGTACCCCTCTTTCTTTTATTGCGTATTTATCAAACTCGTTATCTATAGCCATGTCCATTCCAGTAGAGGTTATGATTACTCGAATATCTTTCACGTATAAATTAAGCTCTTCTAATTTCATACGGATAGAAAAAGAATTCAGTATATATACAAAGATGTGTCTTCTCACTGAACTTACATACAGTAAGGGGATTCTGAGGGAGCTAGAAATTCTAACAGAATTCATTATTGGCGGCCACAATCTTGAAGTAAGATATTTATTTTTAGTGGATAATCGTATATGACTAAACGCTCCGTTTATTTATTGAACACTATATTTATTTATTTCCGTCTGCCAACCTGAATGTTCAAAAAATCTTATTGTTGTAGCATACCTACGGACGATAATGGGTATAAATACAGTAATAAATATTGTATGTTGGTCTGCAGTTGGAGATTCATTGTGGAATTTACTCGACTCACTTCTAGCAGTTGACTACTTCTACGCGCCGCTGGCGAATCTTACATGTGTGGTTCTTGTTTTAAATATTTTCGTTCATTACCAACCTTCGTGTGATTATGCTATTCAGTAACCTTCCCTAGGTTACAACACTTGTTAAAGACAAATTTGCGTTGTCCGGCAGGGTATGAACCTGCGTTCTTCGGGGCAGAGAGAGTTACCGTTAAATCCGGCACGCCTTAACCAACTTGGCCACGAAGAGCAGTCGATCAGGCGAAGCTAAATTCTGTGCTTTTAAGCTAAATTTCTCTCGTCTATCGAGGTTTTTCATCCAGTTTCGTATCCAAATGTAAACAAAGAATTTTAGAATGATTACTTATTATTCCGACAGATATTTATCACTTTAAACGTGATTTCTAGTGGATACTCTTACTTGAATTGGCATTCAGTTTATTTATTAAACAGTATATTTATTTATATTCCTCTACCGGCCTGAATGATCGAGAAATCTTATTAGAGAAAAGTTTACGCTAAAAAACAAGAACTCCTACAGAAGGTAGTGAGGGAAAGCGATAAGAAATGACTAAACATCAATTGTAAGAAGACAGAATGCATGGTTGTCAGCAAAAAGAAGAGGTCAATATGCAACTTATACATTGGAGATACCATCTGGGAAGTGTTTTAACAGGGGAAAGTGAAATCTGAATGCGCATTGGAATAGCGAATGCCTTCCAAAAGCTAAGCAAAGTATTAAGAAACAGGAAAATTTCGTTAAAAACAAAGAAAAAAGTACTGAACTGTTATGTAACATCTGTCCTCATATATGGTTGTGAATGCTGGACCATCTTTGCACAGATGAAGGAGAAACTTTAAGTGATAGAAATGTAGCTCTACAGAAGGATACTGAGAATAACATGTAAGCGACGACGAAGTTCGAGAGAAAATGGAAACAAAAAGGATACTTATACTTAACACCAGAAAGAGACAGTTGAAATTTATAGGGTACATAATGAAGAAAGAGGGCTTGGAAAATGTAACACTCACAGGATTTATTGAAGGCAAGAGAGACGGGGGAAAGCAGTGTATAACCTACCTCACGAGCTTGTGTAAATGGTTGTCAGATGAGGGATTAGAAAAGAAAACTTTACTAAGAGCTACAAAGAACAGGAAACTGTGGAGAGCCATGATCGTCCACGTCCTGAAGGGACACTACACAAAGAAGAAGAAGAAGAAGAAGAAGAAGAACAAATATTGTCATGTTTCTTTGTGTAATCTATGATAAGATTTCGATGTTGAGAATCGAATTTCTTGTTCCCCGAAGTTAAGTAACGTCGAGACTGGTTACAACCTGGATGGGTTACCGTTTGGGAATACTATGTTCTGTAAAGTTGGATGTGCGGGCGGTGTAATGGATAACGACTTTGTATTAGAAATCGGAGAGCTGAACTCCAAATCTAGTTGGGTTCATCATATTATTAATACCATTGAAAAAAGATAAGAAAACCTCTTCTCCCCCAGCTATGTGTTTATTTGTCAGACCTATATTAGTAAATCATTATTAACGTTAAAAAAATTCTTACAATCTAAAAATATTTTCTGGCTTTAAATAACTGACAAAGGTTGATAAACCGTAAAAAAACAAAATCAATAAAAACAATTCTTGCTCCAGCGTTTTGAATAAAGTTACTGTTCTTATCCTATTTCTGGCTGAAATTAATGTCGTTCCATCATCACTGAGTGGACCTTGGATTTTTACTTATCTTAAACTCAACCCAGACCTCAAGTGGAACTCGTACATCCATCACTAAAATGCTGGAAAAATGGCCGGTTACCTGAGTTTTCCCGCTATCATCTACCGCTAAAAGGCCCAGATCAGACCGAAAATAGAGTACTACTGCCATATATGGGCAGAAGCTACCCAGTCTTCACTTTCCAGTCTCGATAGAGTTAAAAAACATCTCTAGGTCCTTGTGGGTGATGAATTATTTTCCACCCTACAATCACTCTCCAGACGAAACATTGCTATTTCCATGGAAAGTGTTCAGACGAACTACAAGGTGCAGCAGACCCCACCACACACACACATAATGGTATGACATTAGCAAGATGAAGACAACATTGCCACTAATGTCTTACCATTCTGTGGGGGGGGGTATTTCTGAGGGTTGTATATGTAAGATGTATATCTGCTACACCATGTAAATTCCTTAGTTCCATCAATTCTTGTTGTTCGTGATGACGGTCGTTCTTTGAATATAGAATCCAGAGGTTAGCAGTGAATATTTCGAAGACAGTAGGGAAGCGTAGTTCAGGTTAGCAGTGGATATCCCGGTAAAAGTATCAGAGCGTAGTTTGTCCTTCTTTTTCTCTTCGCTTGACAAGCTGGAACTGGACATTCGGGTAGGGTAAACAAAATGGCCGCCTTTATACACGACGGATTGAATATTCTACGTCTTCTGATGGGTTAACCTTCTATTGGTGGACTATAAAGTGAGTCAAGTCATTTGGGCTAGCTCACTAGTACATATACACAAAAAACTGCAACAATTGTAACCTTCGCAGATAAGAGCCGCCACGCCACGCCACGCCACGCCACGCCACGCCACGCCACGCCGCGCCACGCCACGCCCATTGTGGCGAATCACCCTAATTCCCTTCGTATTCTCTTAGTGAGACCTAAGTTCCACTCAAGCAGCTTTGTGGAACCGAATACCAAGAGTATGCTTCCCCGATCACTATAATCTTAACTTGTTCAAGTCTCGGGTCAACCGTTATCTTCGGCACATGTCCCTATAAACTGGATCTCTTAGTGTGTAACCTCTACCTCGAGTGATTTCTGGGCCTTGTACTGGGTTAAAATCATTGGAAAAATGTTGAATCCTAATCGTTAGTTTATTTATGTGGGTCATTAAAATGATTGTTCGGTGAAGCTCGCATTCGTTTGCGCCTGGAAAAAACTCTGATTTGATTTGGAATACAGCAGAGGGCAAACAGTGAAAGACACTGAGTTTTGAGAAATCTCGGAAATGACGCGTTTTGCATGATGAGGCAGTTAAAAATTAATATAAGGATTTTCAGGATAATGCGGGTGACTTTAGTCCTAGAACGTTGGAAATGGTAGGAATTCATCTCTTCTTTCCCCAGAGTGGTCTTTCTTGTCTCGAGGTGGCAACCAGTCTAGGAGAAGAAAAACTCCGAGTTGAAAACTCTTACCCTAAACTCACCACTGCTGCTCTTGATACCCCTACGACCTTAATGGGTTACGGAACTCGTGACGTGATGATAGGATTTTACAAGTGAAATAATTTAAACCTTTCCATATGGGGATGGCACTCGAAGTTGGGTCCAGAACAGCTGCTTTTAAAGAGTACTGTTAAAAAAACAAAGAAACTCAGGTACCATTTTACTGACTGTTATGGAGTGATTTCACAGTGGAGGCTTGTATTTGTACTTAGTCGGTCTTAAAATAGGTCCGACGTACAAAACGTTCGGAACTTGATATAATAGGTATAAACGCAGAGTAATCTAGTTGTGGTCGCTGATACTTTAGTATTCGACTAACTGTCGTCCGACATCGACTGACTGATCCACTCACTGAGCGACTCCTTGTTCCTCTTACTACTCCTACTTATTATAGGTGGGAGAGTCTATTAATATAAAATAGGTGTGTTCCACTATAACACTGACAAGATAAGTTTTGAATATGGATGAAAATGAATTTCCTCCTAGGCCTTTTATATATCTGCGATGAAGTGTGATGTGGTGTGGTTCGTTTTTTTTTTTTTTTTTAAGTGTGGCCGTGATTAGGCCATGGATGTAGCCTTTGGTGAAGTTGTTGTTGTCATGGTTCTCAATCGTGAAATCCGTAATGTCGTTTTTCGAAAGTCCGGTAGAAAGTTTTTTGACCGAAGCTGAAGGTTTCTAGTTGCATGTCAGCTTCGGTCAAAAATTTGCCACCGGACTGCCGAAAAACAACATTACGGATTTCATGATTAAAAACCACCACCACTATCACCACCACAACCATCACCACAACTCTGACATCATCAAGGGCTACACCCAAGACCTAATCACGACCACAATTAAAAAAAACAAAAAAACATACAATACTTCCTCGCAGATATATAAAAGCCCCTGAAGGAAATAGCAAACAACAAAACATCCACATGAAAATGAATATGCATTTGTTCAATGGTAGAAATATAAAACCGTTTAGTTTTCCTCATGACAAGCGAGAAGTGCAAGAGAAGAACCTGTTAGCATAGAACTTACGGTTACATCTAGCCATATCAACTGTAAAATGATGAGACCTTGCAGCCAATCTAGTACGGCGCTTAAATTCATAAAGTCTAGGTGCCAAAGAGAAAAGCTATTCAGAACAATAACCATTAAATTATTTATAGAAAAAAGTCACAGTGTAGCTATGTTACAATGGTGGGGAAGTGACTAAAGCCAAGATACCAGGTCAAGAACAATAACATTGCAGATTCTTCTTTGTATTTTATCAAGAATCTCTAAATATATAGCAGGATCACCAGACTAGATCTGACAGCAATATTCAAAGCAATGACAAATGGTAGACTTGTAACTATGTAAGATAGATTCTGGTGAGATTTTTTTTTTCATTTCATCTCAATCAAGGCAATAAAGCCATTAAGATGCAAGTGGTTACCAAGTGTGAGAGAATGAGAAAAAGAAAACCTTATTAAAGAGAGAGGACAATAAAAGAACAGGAATTAAGAAGACAGAAGATAATGATTTGACATTGCATTTAAATTTTTGAAAATCAAAGTTGACTGGAAAGCAAGAAGCCAGAAAAGCCATAAGTGAAGAAATGTAGATGAAGAAACTGTTAGCATAGAACTTATGGTTACATCAAGCTATTTCAACTGTAAAATGATGAGACCTTGTCACCAATTTGGTAGCATGCCTAAATTCATAAAGTCGTGATACCAAAGAGAAAACCTCATCAGAACAATTACCATGAAAATATTTATAGAAAAGACATAAAGAAGCTATGTTACGGCGATGGGACAGTGTGAATGAAGACGAGAATGCCAACCCATTTTCTCTATTATTCTCCAGTTCATTCTTTCACATTGAATATTTAAAAGAAAAAAAATAACGAATTATTTTTAGTCGAAACAAAATGTAATTGAATCAGACGATATCTTTTTAGAAATGAGAATATTGCCAGCTGCTTAAACCATGAAACAATAACAACCGAAAAAAACAAAACAAAACAAACATAACATTAACACGAACGCTGAGATAAAACGATAACTAAAACAATAATAGAGATTTGTTTTAACGTGTCTATTGAGGAAAACTGTGTTTAAGACTGTCAAATTTTATGATGCGAATCAATATTTTCACAATAAAATAAATAGTCCTGGGTATGACGATGAACTACATCCTGCAGCAAGGCCTCTGATCGGGAAACTGGAGGTTTTGCCGTTTCTTTTTCTTATTTCTAACTTGTTTTTCTTTCTCGAAGTTCAGTAGTCAGTACCTAGATGGGTGACCGCTTGGGAATACCAGATACTGCGAGCTTAGATGTGCGGTTGGTGTAACAAATAACGGCTCGAAATTGGAAATCGGAGAGTCGAGTTCCAATTTCAATCGGGATCGTTATAGTCACTTACACGCAAATGTTCTTGGTAAAAAATATGGATCCACCTCCACTTCTCCTTTCAGCTATGGGTTAACTTGTAGGACTTGTGTCCAAAAGTCATTTTCTCCAAAAAGTAGCAAATTGAAAAACCTTACTAAGAACTATAAAGGACAGGAAGTTGTGGAGAACCATGTGCATGTCGCACGTAGAAGAAGAATCTCCTTAAATGTGTGGTGGTTGACACTTATTTAAATCTGGCTTCAACTAAATTACCTTCCACCAACAAAAATATAGCCCTATCAAAGTTGAGTTACACTAAAGGTTGCAATTAAATTTAACATACGAAGAAGGATAAGTAGAAATAAAAAGAATAAGAAGTTGTGGTTTCAAATAAAGCAACAATAATTCTTTTAATAAATAACACAAAATCATTTAAGTTCGTCTTTGTTTAATTCGCTTTTCTACGGTTTATCAACACTTTTCAGGTTATCTAAAGCCATAAAATCTATTTAGATTATAAGAATGTTTTAATGGCTTAAGGATACAAGTCTTATTAATTAACCCGTAGCTGGTGGGGGAAAAAGAAGAGGTGAATTCATACCTTTCTCAAGGGAATTTGCGCGTAAGTGAATATAACGAACCCAACTAGAATTAGAACTCGGCTCTCTGATTAACAATTCCGTGTCATTTTCCATTACACCACCCACACATCCAAGCTTACAGCACTTGATATGCCCAAGCGGATAGGATAATTTCATCAGAAGATTCATGTTATGCAGATTATTGCTGCTGGTGTTTTTAGTCTTTCTTCCTATTATTATTCATTTAGTTAAACATAATTAAAATTCTTATTAAAATTCATTGTAACTTTAGAGTAAAAACATACAGCAAAGCTTAGAGAAAATCTCAAAATAAACCCAAAGTACGAATTGTAAATCAAACAATAGCAGAAATTTAAATATCTGGGGAGTATTTTAACAGAGGACGGATCCTGGGTATGACGATAAACTACATCCGCGTCCTGGGTATGACAATAAACTACATCCGCGTCCTGGGTATGACGATAAACTACATCCGCGTCCTGGGTATGACAATAAACTACATCCAACAGCAAGCCCTCTGATAATATGTTTTGGGAAAAATAGTATTACCGCCGATACATTTTTGAAAAAAAAATATTACCAGCTATACATTTTTTGAAAAATAGTATTACCAGCTATACGTTTTGGGAAAAATAGTATTACAACCAATACGTTTTTGAAAAAATAATATTACCAGCTATACATTTTTTGAAAAATAGTATTACCAGCTATACGTTTTGGGAAAAATAGTATTACCACCAATACGTTTTTGAAAAAATAATATTACCAGCTATACATTTTTGAGAAAAAATATTAACAGAAATGGATTTTTGACAAAGCAGAAATATTACCAGGATAAAAAATGTTGTCGGCATTAAATGACCCACTGAAGTTGATATGCCGTAAAACAAAACAAACCAAACCAAACCAAACAGAGGACGGAAAATGTGACAATGAAAACCGAAGGCATATTGGGATAGCTAAGGAAGCATTTCAGGAATCGGAGAGCCGAGTTCGAATTCCAATCGAACCAATTACGTTCACTTATGTGCTATTACCCTTGGGAAAGGTATGAATCCTCTTCTTCTCCCCGCCCCCAGCTATGAGTAAATAGCAGGACAGACCGGGTTCTATAGATTTAGATGGCAACTAGTCTACCGCAGAAAGAAATGGCAACCTACTGTGGGAAAAAAAAATCTGCCTCGTCATTCATGTATCGAAAGATACATGATCGCCAAGCGTGTATTACGCATGGCACATAACTGACTGGAGGAAGCATTTCAAAAGCTAAGCAGAAATAGAAAAAAATCGCTAGAAACAGCTAAAAGAGTACTAAACTGCTCTGTATGGCAGGACTATCTCCTAAAAGAGGAAGAAGAGACTTGAAGCAAGATAAATGTGGTTCTACAGAAGGATGCTGAGGATGCCATGGACCGAACATGTGAGCAACAACGAAAAATGGAAACAAAAAAAGGAAACTAATACTTAATATCAAGAAGAGAAAATTAAGGTTTTTGGGGCACATAATGTGAAAGGATGGCTTGGAAAATCTGATACTCGCGGGACAGATAGCAAGCGGGACAGAGGAAAACAACATATAACATGTCATGAGGTGACACGGCACATAAAGAAGAAAAAAATGACATCGTTGCTCAACAGAGAATTAGCTTTCGAGCGAATGAACGCGGTAGGTTTTAGAGGGGAACATCCTTTTAAAAGAGATGACAAACAAGAACTGTATCAAATAACAGAAAACGCATCACTTGAGGACTTTCAACAACGGCAACAACTAAAAAGGATAGCATATGAAACGCGAAGAGAAAATAATGACATAATCACGATACCCACGTTCCACATTACTTCAAACTAAAATTTAGGATGAAAGCCGCCATCAGTACTAGAAAGAATGATAACACAGTGGACTTAAGAAACATATTTTCCTGAGAAATTGTTTTAAAAGAAAGAATTTTGTAAATTTCAACCAGAAGTAGCACTAGCTTCTCGGTCAATGGATGTCGAATATTTCCTTAGTATTTCTTTTCGTTTAACCCACCTTTAACAGTTTTTTGAAAAAAATAATGAACGAAAAACAAGAAAACCATTTTCAATTTTAACTGAAACATTATCGATACGATATCGGAAATCATTAATTTATGGTATGCATCATTTACTAAACAACCTCAGTTTTTTAGGATAATCGAGCAATAAATTAAACTAACGTGACTGTATGTTATAGCATATAAAACTCACTTCCGGTAATTCTCTCACTACTTCCATTGCTTTGAATCTGAAACAGTGTGCACATAAGGCAAATATTTACCACTTGATTGCGAGATATTTCTGAAAAATTTGACATTTTAAATTTCATAAGCAAAAATATATCAATTTACATTTAACTTAAGAAATGATATTTTTATGGTTTATATCATCCTATAATATTCTATCTATATAATACATGCGAATGTCAGTGTGTCACTTTGTCACACTTTTTCAACTTTACGCCAAGAGGCCGTAGCCCAACATATATCATTTTGGAATCAGGCCGATTCCGATATATATATATATATATATATATATATATATATATATATATATATATATAAAAAAAAGGCTTAAACACTAATATTCCATGGTCATAATTTATTCCATTGGAATCGTAAATACGATCCAAATCATCAGACCTACAAATTCAAAATGAAAACAGAAAAAAAAACAACTCCGGAAATCAAAAACGAATTTAGAGAAAGAGTAAGTATGAGGAGGGGGGACATGAAACCTTAACAGAGAGAATTTTAGGAGATGTGGGTGGGGTGGGGGAATTTAAAAAGAGGAGAGAAAGAAAGTCGACGGATGTCTAATGCATAAAGATACATTTCGTGGTGACATACATACATCACAGACAAATAGAAGTTAGGATAGGAGGTAGGGGGGAAAAAGAAAGAGAAGAGGTGGGGGAGAGAGATGGGACGAAGGGAAATAAAATTGTGTTTACTTAAAGGGCCGCTTTGTAATTGAGAAAATTAGTATAGACTCCAGGTTAGAAATTAAATATAAATATATGAAGGTGAATATAAAGATTGTCTTATTTAGCAAGGACCAAATATTTCTATGTTTAAAACACATACCAATACACACACAAAAACTATACAAGTAGGTACATACACTTAGGCATGTACTCACACACACACCCAGACATACGTGTACATACACATGCACATACATACACAAATACATATATATATATATATATATATATATATATATATATATATATATATATATACATACATATATATATATATATATATACACACACACACATATATATATATATATACATATATATATATAAAAAATATATATTCACATATCCACACATACACATATTCATCTATATTCATATACACACACTTTTCACATACATATACACGTATACATATACCGCATGCATATATTCATACATACATACATACATACTTATACATACACATACACATACATATACATATGTATATGTACATACACATACATATACATACATACACATACATATACATATACATACATACACATACATTTTTAAGTTTTTAATATGCTAATAAGCACAAAAAACTCAATTAATTTTCTGAACAATAGGTTACAACAAATTTGACAGGCGAATTATGCAAAATAGGAAAAGACAAAATTATTCATACAATAGAAAATATCGTTTTAAATTGATTGAATCGTGTAAGTATAATTATTTTATCGGTGAAACCTTCTAGACTATTTATTCAGCAAAATATTTGTGATAATTCCAGCAAAGAATATCACGTGGTGTATAGAGTGTAGCCATTGTTATTCTTACGTTAATAACACAATGGGGAAGACAAAGGAGCTTAGCGTTGACTTGAAACAGGGAATTATTAACTTCCACAAATCGGGAAATAGTTATAGCACTATTACAAACGGGTTAGATATCTCTAGATTTACCGTACAGTCATAAAGATGATAAACAGTTTGGAACGATAGAGAATTTGCCTGGGCTGGAAGAAAACCTAAATTATCACGGAGAACTGCACGAAAATTGTATCATGTGTTCTTTTGAAAGACATCGCTAAAAGTTTAGATACGATGGGTATCAGCGTAAATACTCGCACAATACAAGGTTGCTTAAATAGAAATGGGTTATATGGAAACCGACCACGACGAACCCCTCTTCACAAACCATGTCACATTGTTGCTCGGTTTAATTTTGCAAAAACGTTCTTGGACAAAGAAAAGTGCTTTTGGGAACAAGTACTATGGAGTGAAGAAACAAAAATTGAGCTTTTTGGACCTAATGATGAACAGAAGATTTGTCATAAGAAAGGTGGGGCTTTCCTCCCAAAGTACACAGTGGCAACATTAAAACATGGAGGCGGCTCGATGATGTTTTGGGGTTGTTTTTGGTCAAGGGGGACTGAACAATTAATTGCAATAAGAAGAATAATGAAATCTGCAGACTATATCAAACTTCTGGATGAAAATTTACAACTATCAGTGCAAAATCTTCATCTATGTCGGCGATTTATTTTTCAGCAAGATAATGATCCCAAACATACGTCTAAATCAGTGACTGCGTGGCTTCAGAAAAGAAGATTACAGTTCCGCCATGGCCTTCAATGAGTCCTAACTTGAATCCCATTAAAAATCTATGGCAAGAAGTGAAAGTTCGAATAAATCGTCGCTCACCAAAAAAACCTTAAAAAACTAGAACGTGTAACCATTGAAAAATGGAAGAAAATTCCAGAAAAGACTTGTTCAAACATCGTCAAACACTCAAAAGATTGCAGCAAGTTATAAAGATTAAAAGCCATGCTATTGATTATTAATATTGTGAAAAATGTTCAGTTTTTTCTATTTTTCATACTGTACGAATAATATTGTCTTTTCTTATTTTGCATAATTCGCCTGTTGTATTTAACCTATTGTTCTGAAAATTAAGTTTTATATTCCTCTTTTGTGCTTCATACGGTCATTAGATTCTGAGAAATGGCTAAAAACATTGAAAATTGATGGGCGTACGAATAATTTCGTCGTTGACTATAACATATATATATATATATATATATATATATATATATATATATATATATATATATATATTATAAAAATTATTTTCAGTTGAGCACTTTTGCAGATTTTTGTTTTTGCCTGATCACTTTTTCACAAAATTCAATTCTGTATTATATTTCCTAAAAGAAATAAAATAGCTTACATCAATATGGAACCCATACATTTTAACTAATCATTGAAAAATATACCAACATCAGATCTATATGACTACAAAGTCAAACTAACAGAAAAATAGAGCACTTCATAAAACGCATAAGATGGAAAGTATTCTATTTCAACAAAAAAGACAATAGCAATGATGACAACACCAATACCACCAATAATATTAACAAATTTGGATTTACATCAATGAAATGCCTACCAAAGAAAACGACCTTATTGCTTTTGAAAATGACTTAACATAATCAATAATTTGGAAATAAGAAAAAATATTACCAGCAATACATTTTTGAAAAAAGAAATATTACCAGCAATACATTTTTGCAAAAAATATTACCAGAAATATTTTTTAAAATAATACCAGCATTAAAAATCTTGTCGGCATTAAATAATCCATTGAGGTTGATAAACCGTAAAACAAACCAAACCAATCTTCATCTCAATCTATAATTCTTTTTTTTCTAAACTAGTTACCGCCAAGGCAAGTGAGCGTAAGCTGCTATACTGTTTAACCCATAGCTGGAAGCACATTCATGGCTTTTTCAAGGGTATTACAGCGAAGTGAGCCAAACGGTATCGACTTGAATTTGAAATCGACTCGTACAATGGGAATTACGTCTACCGACCAGTGCATTTAAAAGGATTAATAAAGAGGATATGTTCGCTGACAGGGTTCCAAATTCTGCCCCCCCTTTAAACGAGAAAACAACATCTGATCCGACGGACTTTAGATCGCACTCGGTTAACACAAGCAAATTGATTAGCCCTCTAATATAAAATTTATGCTTGTTATCTCTACATCCATCAGTGAGGCCTTTGATCGGGAGATTGTAGGTTTTGAGGAACCTAGAACCACCTGCTGTTATTCCCAGGCCCAGCCTGACCCGGGGTGGTAACACTTGTTATGGTCAGTTATGGGAAAATAGTGAGTCCGCCAAATAAAAACACTATGATAGTATAAAAATACATTTTTATAGTAAAAATATCAGCAAAACATTTTTATATATAAAAAGACCGAAAATACGACCAACAATATATTTTATCTGTAGTTGAAGCCATAAAATTGTGTTCAAATTATTTAGATTTTGGCCTTAAGTAACCCATAGTGGTTGATATGGCGCTAAGCAAAATCAACCAGGCAAACAACTAACATGTACTTTCATGACATTAATCCATATAATACCCTACAATTTCTTAATTCAAACTGTATTCCAAAATATAACTTGAAAAACATAAAACACACATATCATTGCCTCTACTAATTATGTCCACACAAACTTGTATATGCACAAATGCACGTATATGCACATACCACGTATGCAGTTATGAAAACAGAATAATGTATAATATTTTTATTGCTTCAAAGCTCCTGAGAAAATTAAATTGCAGGATTAAATGGCCCATAAATGGTCCATATGATGTTGAACAAAAATCAACTGACAAAATATGTAGACATTACAGCACTACATGACCATATCAACGGAGACTGCTTTTTCTCATCCATTACAGGTTCGCCTTTGAAGCTCCGAAACCAGTGAATGGTGATTTTTAAAGCGTAGATTAGATGTAGTACAGGGCCGAAAGTATGGCTGTACTCTTTAAGGATCGAAGTCACTACTCAGTCGTAATTATTCTAGCAAGACAAGCTTACTAACCATTACGCCATGGCAAGGTGCCCCAAATACGCTGAATGTGTAAATTAAATAGAAGTATATCGTTACACGAAGCCGTGCATATCTGGTGAGTACCCCAATAACAAAGGATTCGGTACCTCGTCTGGAGTATAACAAAGGAGAAAATGAGAACTCGAAACTATTTTCTTGGACAGTTTCTGGGTATATAAAAGCACTGATACGAAGAGATGGACACCGGTCGCTTAATCAGTGAATACCGTGTACCAAATTAATCTACTAGTAGAAAACAGAGTTCCCGGCTCCTTTCTTGAATTCCATGTACAGAGGGGATCTTATGCTGATGACGTAGGCATTCGAAATGGCGACACGTGTAACAAGGCAGGAGGTATGCAATCAATGAGGATCGAACACACTTTTTTCAGTGAACCTCTTCCTCTCTTGTCGAACTCTCTGCCTCCGGGCGGAGAGGAACCCAGACGAAGCTATGCCAAAGGGCAGAGTCTCGTTTGGGGAAGTAGACAAACCCGACCTCGTGTATACGGGGTCTACGGGCAGTTTTTGCCCGAGCCTACGGGCTCGGAACGCCCCATGTTAAAAACTGGCCTTGTGCCACATCTTGCCTAGTGTAAATAGAGAGAACTCACTTTTCAGTCGTAACTGATCTAGCTAACCATTACACCACGTCGATCTGGAATTGGAATCTATGCAATGCGCATCACAAAATCCTTCAAAAAAATTCAGGATGTGAATTAGTAAATACACTTAAAGGGAGGCACGATGATAGCGGCTCGGATTGAGGAATCGAAGAGCCGTGTTCGAATTCCAGTCGAATCCATTACATTCACTTACGTGCTAATAACCTTGGGAAAGGTATGAATCCTCTTCTTATATAGAGAAATAATGAAATATGTAGACTAAGATCAAAAAATGATAAACAACTCAAAAAATGATTTATAAAAGCTGATAAATCAAGGATAATCTATAAAATGGAAACCAACAATTACAATAAACTAGTTGACAAAGATGTCATTCAATTTTACAAAACCACTGATAACGAAACAGAAGTTGATATAAACAAAGAAGATAAAAACCTAGCCACTAAACTAAAATTAGACAATAGAATAAAGTAATTAGTAAAAGTAGAATCATTTATTAAATTAACAGACCATGAGGACAACTTTACAACCAAACCAACATGCTGATTACTAAACCCCACAAAAAGTAATATTGAGAAAATAAGCAAATATTAGAAAAAAATGATCAAAACTAAAAATAATACTAAACATAAATCAATGGAAAAATACTAAAGCAACAATCAATTGGTTTAATAACATTATTAACAAAGAAAATCCCTTTTTAATACAATTAGACATAAAAGATTTTTACTCATCTATTAATGAGCATACATGAAACAATGTATTAAACTTAGCAAAAGTGCATCACCATCCACAATAAGCACATAAATAGAATTAAACATTGCCGAATTATTAAAAAATATGGACAAAAAGGGCCAAAATAATAATAATAATAATAATAATAATAATGTTGACGTAACAATGGATAGCTATGGTGAACTCATAGGTATATACATAATAAATTACCAGGGACAGCGATTTATTAATTCTAAGAAACCGCAACAAAAAATAAAACAAGAAATAGTAAAAACTTTCAAAATCCTAGGATTTACAATAGATATAAAATCAAATCAAAAAATAGAAAATTTCTTAGATATAACATTCAATCTAAACAACGAAACCTACAACCCATACAGAAAACCAAAGAACCCAATATACATTAACAAATGTTCTAACCACCAAATACCCATATATATAAATAAAGGAATTTCAACAAATTTTAGTAGCCTAAAAATATTCAGTGAAAATAAAAAAAAAAACAAAAAAACATGTACCCGCGTATGCACGTCTGTATGTACATATGTACGCATACGTATGCCTAATGGTTGTGTACGTGTGCGTATACACAGGCGTATAATTCTAGACATATGCGCATACATTCTGACAATAATAAATTTAATTATAAATTTAACCTCCTACAATTAATAATTATAATATCTCTAAACCCAATTAAAAAACGAAACAATAGCCCAGTGATTATTATATAAATATGTGTATGCATGCATTTGTGCGTATGTGTATATGTGCGCGTATATATGTATGTAAGCATGTGTGAGTATGCATATGTATTTACTATTTAAGCATTAAACATGATTGGTATCATATATGCATGCATGTGTGTATATGTGCGTGTATATATGTATGTAAGTATGTGTGAGTATGTATAAGCATTAAACATCATTGGTAGCATATATATATATATATATATATATATATATATATATATATATATATATTATCCAAGCATTAATACCAATTAATTATATAAAACTTAAATATACGAAATATAACTTTAGAAAAAAATAATAAATAAAATGCCTATAAATAAAGATAAAAATGTTATTTGTCTAGAGCCGGAGTAAAAGTCTAATACAGATATATAAAAAAAAAAAAAACGAAGAAAAGGGCAAAATGATCAAGACGCACTTCCGTGCAGACGTACGCACGTGAGCACACACACAAGAAAATTTACACCAGTACTAAATGTATTTACATTAGTCGGACTATTGTCCTCAACTTTGTCGCCATATTTGTCACAACGTTTCGGCCGTTGTACGCTCCGGCCTTCTTCAGGTGGTTGGAATTTCGAACTGAACCCTTTATTTCGATCGCTGGGGTAGACAGTTCTAATTGCTATGTTTGATGGATGTCAGTTATCAGTTATCTCCTGCTAATTTTCCCTCTGAAAGTTCTCCACTGCCTTAACCAGGAATTGAACTCACCTTCTCTGTCACTGGATCTAACCAACGCCTTTATCCACTGTGCCATGTGTCCTTGAGGACATCTGGGTATGAACTTCTGAGTATTATAAACCTAATGTTTTCAGCATCATTTTTACCAGTGCTCATATTGCAATTTTTGCTGTTATCATTGCATGTCTTTACCAGAGTTCATATTGCAACTTTGTTATCATTGCTTTTCTCTGGCACTCCTTATTACTGGTTCCCAGATAACTGATAACTGACATCCATCAAACATGGCACGTGGAATTAGAACAGTCTACCCCAGCGATCGAAATAAAGGGTTCAGTTCGAAATTCCAACCACCTGAAGAAGGCCGGAGCGTACAACGGCCGAAACGTTGTGACAAATATGGCGACAAAGATGAGGACAATAGTCCGACTAATGTAAATACTGTACATAATACCTCATCTCAGAAATATAGACAGTACTAAATGTGTATAAAAAGAAAAAGTTGAAAAATATTAACAATAAATTGCTGGTCCCTCTTGAAGAGTGCACGAACAGGTCCGTCTACAAAATCTCAGGAGTCGGGATACTGAAGATAACATCAATCAGCTATGTGACAAACTTCAACCACGTTAATCATATATATATATATATATATATATATATATATATATATATATATATATATATATATACTAATCAATTCACCCCAAGCAAGGCGATAATGCCACTAAAATGCAAAGGGGCTACTGGAAGTGAAAGAGAATGAGAAGACTTTAAAAGGAACCGGAAACCCCATCTTAAACAAGACTCCTGTTAAAAAGTCAGGAGTTGCTATTAGACACAGATTCTAACTGAATCCAATTATTATCCATGTACAGCGTCATAATCATCATCATCATCAGTCCCGTGACTGGATGTGGTCGTAGGGTCGTTGCGCAGCTGAGCACCATTTATTTCCACATATCTGGGTTGTAAGCCGACGTAGTATTCATTCATGCATAGTACGTCTTGAGCAAAGTAGACCTGGTAGAGATCATCCCTCTCCTTAGTCAACATCCTCCAACTGAAAGGCTCGCCTTGATCACAGAGACGTGGCGATGATTCCATTAGGGATCCATCTCCCCGCCTCTATACCGTTGACTTCAGTCTAGGGAGCCCACCGCTGTGCCATCACCACACTGGCTGTGTACAACTATGGATACAAGTCTACTACATTGTACCAGAAGGTTTATCTGCCCTTTGACAAGTCCTGTTCTTAAAACTGCTGGGTGTCTAGCCTCCCCCTCACCAGAGAATCTTGATGGGTGAAGCGGTTTAGTTGCCGATAACTCGACCATGCAGAAGGCAGGACTGAATTTACACGGTACCAATAGCCCTCATAAAGTCACCCGATATAAATTCAGGCACTTGACACCCATTAAAATAATCTGACTAAAATTTTGGTTTTAAATTTTCGATTTATACACGGTGAATTTAAAGTTAGCTTACCTTGGCTCACAGGGAGAACAATCGCAATTGCAAGAAACCACAATATTTCATTCATTGTAGGCTTGAAAGCAATAACAACTCCTGGAGAAGAAGAAATGATCCTCCTTTTATATACTACGAATGAGGTCAACAACTCGGAAGCCGATACGAAATTATAAGATAAATGTTTTGGTATCACAAGAAGTGTACAATGGCAAAATTCGTAAAGGTGGCGGTATTTTTCTTATTTCTGATAACGTCGATGTTTCCCTTCGAAATAATTGCGTAATTGATTAGATTAAGTTCGCATGAATGCTGCTTTGACAAGTGCAAATGTTCGTATCCTGAATTTATAAGTGCAGTAAGAGTCGTAGTTGCCAATTTGTGTGTGGATTTGTGGGGTCACTCACATCATAACCCCGTGTTCACGGGAATAAAATATATATAGAAATAACACTAAAAGCATGTTAAATTGTAAGTTAAAATTACAATTTTATTTATTTTTGTGTACTGGTGTGTATATTTTAGTTACAAGTATTTTAAGGGTGCAAGTGATAAAAGTGTCGGAGTTAACTCCTCCTTTAGTTCGTTAACCCTTTCACCAGGTGTCTCTCTTCCCTGGCTATCAATAGCCGCTGACCCTTCGCCTCTTTCTCTTTTCCCCTCAGGCCTGTTGTGATTCCGACATGGTAGCAACACTCAACTGGAATAAGCTCAAAAAGCGCGCATACATTTTTTTACACCACGTGGCGATATCTTCACGCCACTGCTTGCTTCCCAGGCTTCAAACTTTTTTCGGACGACTCACTGTTTTGAAAAACATTTCAACTCAACATCGCCTATGAAGCCTCCCGATTCGACTCACAGAATTACGCACATTTTGAGAATTAAGCTAGCTTCTCAACCTTCTCAATCTTCTCAACTAATTTCGGCGATTCTTCTCAAACACACGTGGACATTCTATTCAACACAACGTCAGCTGACAACACATCCACTCACATTGTGCTACACACTGCACATATTTCAGATGTCCAATGCAGTCTTAAAAGGCAATTCACCGTCCTTATCTCATTCCGCAATGATGCGACTCGAATGAACGAAGAATTTGCCAGAACGATATTCTATCGTCAATAATACCAAATTCTCTCAAATATACATTCGACACTCGGTAGAAATTCAGCTCAACTTCACGACTACGCTGCTTCTGTTAACTTTTGTGCGCCAATTATATCCACGCATACCACACGAACCACCTCTTTTTTCAAACAAACTACAACCAGGCCAGCAAACAGGTGGACGGACCGACACAGCCAATTCAACGTGTAGCATTGGAATAAAAGACAAATTTTGATAGCAACGCAGACCACTACCAACGTTTTTACAGGACGTGCCCCAATTCTAACTCACTGAGAAATACACTGCACCCTGACGACAAACAAGCACATTTCGTCAAATCACGCATCTCAAACACACTTCTGACATTTTCTTTTCAGCTCGCAAGGACAATATTCAAAACTTTCATAAACCTTTTTTCTAACATATTAAAAGTTTTCATTTCCTTACAACTTTTAATCTGGAACAACAGAAATTAAGAGGTGGTTCCACCCTCCTCAAGACTTCCCGATCAGAAGCCTTGCTGACGGATGTGGTTTATGTTTATACCAAGGACGAACGGGAAGGATGAATATTGATTTCAATGAACAACAAACGAAATATATTTTTGAGGTGTCCATCTTGATAGAACAACATTTGAATTACGTATTTAAGGAAAGCACATTTCTTGGGACTTCTACGAATCGATATCTGCTCGCTTCAGTTTTATACCCGAAACGTAATCAACAGTAAATTTTAGATGGATTTTTTTAATCCAACATTATTTCTTATGAATGTTATTTTTAGTGCGTACACGTGTTTGAGTTGCTATTAATTTCATTGTTTAAGAAAATAAACAGGGATAGTAGCGGCTTGGATTGAGGAATCGGAGAGCCGAGTTCGAATTTCATTACATTCACTTACGTGCTAATACCCTTGGGAAAGTTATGAATCCTCTTCTTCTCTCTCCTGCTATGGGTAAATAACAGGACAGGTCTCTGTATTCGGCCCTTCAAAAAGTGTGGATGGTTCTGCACCACTATAATCAAATCTGATGTGGTGGTGTCGGGCTGTCAGTTCCTAGGAACTGATGTGCTTGACCCTCATACGTCGAATTCGACGGGAGTGTCGAGAGCGAGAGTATATATATATATATATATATATATATATATATTAAGAAATGGACAAAGTCCGACAATTTATTTATTAAAGACATTTTTATGTTTAACGTTCTTTTTTTTTTAAATGTTATTTAATACTGTTTATTATAAACAGAGCATTTACTTAAATACTTGTATCTATAAAAAGAACATTAAACATAAAAATGTCTTTAATATATATATATATATATGTGTGTGTGTGTGTGTGTGTGTGTGTGTGTGGAATAAGAGTAGATAGGTTTGCCTATCATCAGGTTCACACTCCGTCCCAGTCTTTTGAACAAGAGTAGAGGTCTATCCCATGATTCCTTGAAAATTGAGTTCCTTCTAAAGTCTCATTCTACTTCACTGCCATTATTATTATTATTCTTATGACTATAAACGTTATTTCTTATTAGGTACACATGTTTGAGTTGCTATCTGTTTTGCTTTTGTTTTGTTTTTTGTTTGTTTTTCTCAAACAGTGAAATTCCTTTTCCACCAGGGAAGCAACTCCTCCCAGAGATGGAAAAAGCGGATGCAGTTTCGATCCCTATCGGTTTCTCATTGCCTACTCCAACATTTGCAGTTCAGATTGGGTTGCCGTTGCCTTCTCCATAGTTTGGAATTCAACGTTTTCATTCTCTTTGCCACCCAATGCTAGAGACCTATGTCTACCAGGCTATTTAAAACATACCTGGTGTATGTGAGATGAGATGAAGTCACGTTCTTACCAAAGGGAAATTGTGCGAAAATGAACGCAAAAGACTAAGCAGGATTTTCACTTTGTTTCGCCGGTTCCACATTTCGCGCCCTTAACCGGTAGACTATCGATACATACAATATTACGTTATTGTTAAAGGTTATTTCATTATTTAACTACTTTATTAGGATAGGGAGGTACGGTGAAGATAGGGAGGCACGGTGGAGTAATGGATAGCGGCTCGGATTGAGGAATCGGGGAACTGAGTTCGAATTCAAGTCGAATCTATTACATTCACTTAGGTGCTAATACCCTTGAGATATAATAGGACAGATCGGATAACAATAGCCTTGGATAACAAATGGTCTACCGCAGAAAGAAATGACAACTTACTGCCTCGTCAGTCATGTATCGAAAGATACATGATCGCCTAAGCGTGTATTACGTATGGCACATAACTGACTGAACTTTATTATAATGAGAAACCTGTTCCATTCACTGACAATGAAGACGAAGTCTGAACAACACTGAAAAATAATATTTCCTTCCCAACAATTTTATGCTACACTTTTCGCTTCCGAAACGTTACAAAATGCGAGGGTTTAAAGTAGGCAAATCGCCGGGGCCAGTGGAATATTGACACCTGCATGATAGTTGACACTGGACTTTGGTAATCTTCGGATTGGTCACCGTAATCATCGATTGGTTTCCGGAATTATACGAAACGTAGCGTTTGTAAATCTAGACAAAAAATGTTAATGATAACTTCAACAATACTAAATACTATGAGGATTTCGCCACGCGTCAGCGTGTTGCTAAAAAATTCCAGTAAATAAAAATGTGTATCCATAATTCTTATTTCTGAGCTTAAATTAAAGAATACGTATTAAAAACGTTCTCGGTTTCTTTGAAACGTTTGAGAGTAATTTTTCTTTGAAGAGCAACATTAAACACCGTACACATTTTTTTCAGAAGAAAAAGAATCAAAATTATTAAAATTAAAAAAGAAGATCGGACCCCAAAATGGAGTATCGCTGCCATAACTCAAAAATGTCTACGCGGCTTTGTGGGTGATGAATTATCTTCCACTCTACAACCCTTTTTCCACAGACTGAATGTCACGAGCATGTTGCTGCTCTAACATTATTTCCATTGAATCTGTTCTGATGAGCTACATTCCTTAGCCCCACCACCCCTGGCCTTTACAACTGGAACCTGCCATGCCACTTACAAAATGGTGAATCATCTCCATTCCCTTTGTATTCCAACAGTAAGAAATAATTCCTATTCGGACAGCTTCTTAGGAACTGCTACTTGGAGGATGTTTTCCCAATTACTGCAATCGTGACCTCTAGAGTGAATTGTTTCTTGCATAACTTTATGAACATCACTTCTTGCCTTTTCTTACGTTACAACACGCCACAGTAACCTTCTACCTTGAAGAGCTCTTGGGCCTTGTATTGGATGGACATTAGTATAAAATAATAAAAAATGTATATATTGCAATGAGAATAAACAACACTTCTTCTATGTGCCATGACTCTTCAGGGTGTTGGCGATCATGGCTCCCCACATTTTCTTGTCCTTTTTAGCTCTGATTATATTTTGCCTTTTTGATATCTCTCCAACGGCATGTTTTGGGCTGCTTTCCTCTCTTACACTCTCCTTTGCCTTCTGTATGTTCTGTGTGTGTTACATTTTCCAACCCTCTTTCCTCATTATGTGCCCTAAAAATTTCAACTGTCGCTTTCTGATGTTAAGTATAAGTGTCCTTTTCGTTTTCATTTTTTCTAAAACTTCGTCATTGCTCAAATGTTCAGTCTATGGCATTCTTAGCATCCTTCTGTAGAACCATATTTTTGTTGCCACAAGCCTATTCTCCATCTGTGAGAGGATTGTCTAGCATTCACTACCATATAGGAGGACTGATATTGTATGACATTTCAGTACTATTTCGTTCGTCTCTAACGAAATTTACCTGTTTCTTAATACTTTAGGTTTTGGAAGACATCTTTCGCTATCCCAATGTGTCTTCGGATTTCGATGTTCCACTTTTTGTCCTCTGTTAAAAGACTTCCTAGATATTTAAATTGTTGTACTTGCTTGTGCTGAATTCAAAACCCGAGGAGGGTCGTTTGAGGACTTTATGACATCCTATGGGCACCAGTTCTGTATTTGGTATTCGGCTCTTCCAAAAAGTATTATTACTTCTGAAGAAGCCTTTACCACTATAATCAAATAATAAGTGCGATTAGCTGTTGTGTGTGAGAGTGCCCCACATGGTTGGGTGGCATTTAAGAAGTCTGCTGCATGGGATACTACCTCCAAAGAAGAAGATTTATATCTCTTGCGTTCATTAATTTTTTGTCATTAAAATTTAAAGTGCACCCCAGAGTTCAAGTTATTCTAAAAGTGTGTCCTAAAGTTAAAAAAAAATATATAAGTAAAATATACACACACTAGTACACAAAATAAATAAAATTATATGATTTTAATTTACGATTTAGCATTCTTTTAGTGTTGTTTCCTTGTATGTTTTTTGTTCTTGTGAACACGAGGCTATCCATGCTGGTATGATATGACTGACCCCCACATTATCATCTCAGACTTTGAAGTTTGCTCTTTGCTTTTAGTTAATTTAAAACTTGTAATAACAAAAACAATCTTCGGATTGATAGTGGAGTGGTTTCCCGATGCCGTCTCCATGGCGATTTATTGAGATGTCGTCTCGAGTTAGCTGGCCGTTGACTCTTCAAGAATTCTTCCGCCAAAACTAAGCAGAGTATTAAGAAACAAAAAAAATCGTTAGAAACTAAGAATAGAGAATTGAACTTTCACATGATATCTGTCCTCTTATATGGCAGTGGATGCTGTACAATCTTTTCAGATATGAAGAAGAGACTTGAAGCAACAGAAATGTAGTTCTACATAAGGATGCTGCGTATACCACGGACAGAAAGTTTGATCAACGACAAAGTTTTAAGGAAACCGGTTATATCTAGATATTTCAATAGTAAAATGATTAGTAAAATGAGGTCACGGTACTAAATATAAAATTCATTAGAATAATTGCCATGAAAATATTTATATAAAAGACACAGAGAAGCAGTTACAGAAGTGGGAAAGGAAATAAAGCCGAAATGCCAGGTCAAAACCGATAATATTTCAGATCTTTCTCTGGATTTTGTCTCTAGATATATGCAAGAGCACCAGTCCAGATGTGCCAGCAATATTCAATTCAGGGTCGAATGGTAGATGGTTGAGGTAGAATTCAAGATGAATTCTGGCGAGAAAAATTGTCTGGCACGACACAGTGAATCAGCTTTCCTAGAAGCAAACAGAGCATTTGATCTAATATAATCATTTCACTTCATGTTAGTGGAAAACGTTAGACCGAAAAGGTGCAATGGGTTTCTCTCCTGGACTTTATGACATCCTATGGGCACCAGTTCTGTATTTGGTATTCGGCTCTTCCAAAAAGTATTATTACTTCTGAAGAAGCCTTTACCACTATAATCAAATAATAAGTGCGAGTAGTCTGTTCATTTCTAAGCATTAAGTTGCCGTACAGCGACAACGACAGAAGATTTCACTATATATATATATATATATATATATATATATATATATATATATAGTGATTTTCCAAATGTATCTTAGATGTGGCACAAGGCCGAAATTATTGGACACCCAGTGAGGTTCTAGCGGGACATGCTACCTAACCATTACCCACCTCGAGGTACCCATATATATATATATATATATATATATATATATATATATGTGTGTGTGTGTGTGTGTGTGTGTGTGTGTGTGTGTGTGTGTGTGTGTGTGTGTGTGTGTGTGTGTGTGTGTGTGTAAAAAAACAACATCGCTTACAAAAGCAGAGAAAGAGAAAATTAGTTTTATGCATATACAGATAAAGAAAAAAAAACATATATCTGATTAGCTGTTGTGTGTGAGAGTGCCCCACATGGTTGGGTGGCATTTAAGAAGCCTGCTGCATGGGATACTACCTCCAAAGAAGAAGATTTATATCTCTTGCTTTCATCGTATTGAATACAACGACTCCTAGCTAGTGTCCTTGCAGACAAGGCGGGGTAACTCCCAGAATTAAAAAAAATTATTTTGCAGTAAATAAATGAATGTTTTTAAGAGTACATTTGAAATACTTTCCATTATTTTTATTTTCTGTGACATACCCTATTAAGAGTAGGGCAACAATGGCTCTCCACAACTTCCTGTCTTTTGTTGCTCTAACTTTTAATTCTAAGTAACTTGCTTGTTCCCCTTTCTTCTCTCGCCTTCAGTATGTCCCATGAGTGTGTTGAATTCTCTAAGCCCTACTTCCTAATTATGTGTCCCAGACTTCCTCATTGCTCACATGTTCTGCGCGTGGTATTCCCACCATTCGTCGGTAGAGACACATTTCTATCATTTCAAATTCTTCATTTGTGAAAATATTGCAAAGCATTCACTGTCATAGAGAATACTAAATATTACAGAGCAGTTCACAATTGTTGATAATTTCCAGTAACCGGAGAATCTATCAGCGGAAGTTGTGGAGAGCCATGATGCCCACGTCCTGAAGGCACACGGCAGATGAAGTGTGAGATGATGTAACGCTTTGAATGTTTTAATTTGGGATGGATAATCTGCAACACCAAACAGTTACTTTTTGAAGGGATTTAGACGGGAAATAAGATAAAATGTGAATCTTAAAAAATGTCAACAGTTAGAAAGGTTTTGTTCTGTCCAGGGAGTTATTGACTCACTAGACCTGTCAAGGTTGACAAGAGTTGTAGCTGCTTTTTATCAAGATAACTGGAAATGACAGAGGGATGGATTCATACCATTCTCGAAAAATGTTCTCAGTGAACTCAATGAGTTACAATCAAAATTCGAACTCTTGTGTTTCTGCCTCTTTTAAACATTATTTGACTTAATACAATCATTCCTATCAAACCGTAAAATGAAGGTCGTCTCCACCGTCTTCTTTATCACGAACGCTGGTGTTCCCAAGGCTCTATCTTTTTGATAATAAAAAGAAGTTATTGCTTATTAATAAATTTCTCAAGTTTCCCACTTACGTCCATCGCTTTTATCCGAGGAGCAACGTTAGACCATCGGCGAACCTAAACGGGGACCAGGGATTGATAGTTCGCTCGAACTGAAAGATTTTGCGGGTCGGCATTTATGTGAATTAGTACAATGAAGTACCATACAAAATTAGTTCTGCCATTTTTTCCCTCTCATTCCACTTGTATCTTTTTCTGTATGAATTCCCCCCTCAAAGATGAAGAAGTGACTTGAAGTAGCAGAAATATGGTTCTACAGACGGATGCTGAGAATATCATGGACCAAACATGTGAGCAACGATGCGGGTTTGGAGAAAATGGAAACAAAAAGGATATATTTTCTATTAATTAAGCCCCAGAATTTATATTTGCTAAAATTCACACCAAATTCTTCCTTCCATTGCACTCCGGTTGGGTTGATCTTTACGGTGCAGGCGATTCGGATGCGCTATTTCTAAGTGTGGGGTCCCCATTCGCGCTCACCTCGATAAACAAGCTAAAAACGGATTTTTAAATTTTCTTTTTAAATTGTAAAAAATTTCCTGTAAGTACATGGAATATCATCCACACTTAAGAAACGTAAATAAACCCCTGATTTTTGGTAATTTCTCATTCTTAGAGTTGGAGTTGTTGCGAGGCAAGCTAAACAAATTTTGATTTAAAATTTATAATTTCAAAAGATCGCCAAAAATTAATTAAAAAAACAAGCAAACTTTGATTTAAAATTTATATTTTCTTAGGGTGATTGAATATTTGCGATAAGTACACTTCACATTATTTGGGGTGAATTAACAGAAAAGATCCCAAAAAGGAAACTTATACTTAACATCATGTAGAGGTAGTTGAAATTTGTGAGGCACGTAATCAGGAAGAATGGCTTGGAAATCCTGGTACTCACGCAACAGACTGGGGGGGGTAATGGACAGAGGAAAGCAGCTCGTAACATACTTAATTAGCTTGAGTAAATGGATGTAGAACAGGGTTTCGGCGAAATAATAAAAAGACAAAACTTATTAAGAGCTGCAAGGGACGGGAAGATGTGGAGGGCCATGATCGCCTACGTCCTGAAGTGTCACAGCAGATAAAAGAATACATCGGACATTTAACTGATAGGGATTTTTTTTCATACTGTTTTTTTATTGTTTTTTCCGCAGTCAAAAAAAAAAAAAAAAAAAAAAAAAATGAAGAAAAATTGCTGTAATTGTAATCTTTATACTTTGTAAAAGTTATCCAGTTTTTGAATATTTTTAGTGTGGAGCAGCAAATTCTACGACCAACCTGGGTGGGACACAAACAAAAAAGAATCTTAATATGTTAGTCATTAAAGTGAATAATCAGTTAAACAATCAAAGAAAAGAGAAATAATTTCACTGAATTCATTTATTTGTCGTTTTTACGTTTCACTAATAATTCTGCAGCTCTATTGGTGAAACGTAAAAAGGACAATTAAATTATTTAGATTCTTCACACCCTGTACAATATGACAACAGCTGAGAGATTACCCAACCTTGAAAACGACACTCGCTGAATGTTTCAGTATCATGGGCCATAATTCATTGTTTGATGATTCTATTTATTTAGAACGATGCTTTTTGAAGACTCATTTGACGAAAATGTCGGTCCTTGAACGAATTTTGCGAGTATACAAATCATCAATTCTACTGAACATTTCCTGGTTATTGTAGGTAGGAACACACATTAAAAATATAAAATAATAATAATAATAATAATAATAATAATAATAATAATAATAATCCCTGTTGTAGTTGGAGCCCTAGGACTGGTTTGAAAAGATTCCAGTAGACTAATTGAAGGGATTCCTGGAAGTCCATGCCTCAAAGAGATACAAAAAATTGTTCTGACAAGTACAGCCCACACTTTACGAAGGGCCTTATCTATGTAATTTTTTTTTTTTTTTGTCAGTGGAAAATGTCATGATGCCATTTCTAACCTTAGGCCCCCGGGCGGGACCTGGAAAGAAATGTGTAAACGTCAGAAATCAATAATAATAATAATAATAATAATAATAATAATAATATCATAAGTAAAATAAAATAAAACAAATGACATTAAAATTTTGTTTAAAATAAAATAAATAAAACCAAATAATAAAAGTTCCCCCAGTATGTAACAGAAACTTTTCCTGTCTGAAAACGGACTTCGCGCCAAAAAACGTTGAACTCATTCTCTTCGCTATTGACACTCGAAGGATCAAGACATCCATATCCAATCCTCCCCTCGGTACATTGTCGTAAAACGAAGTGATTTTCTTCCTCTGCAACCTTAAAACACATATAACTAAAATACATACACACCAGTACATAGAAATAAATCAAATTATGATTTTAATTTATGATTTTAATTTATGAATTAACATGCTTTTAGTCTTATATGTTTTTATTCCTGTGAGCACGAGGCTATCCCTGCTGGTATAATGTGAGGGACCTCACAGATCTAAATTAGTCGTTATCAGCCTCTCTAAAAAAAAAAAAATAGCAGATTCTTCATCAATCCCTTTAACTGAAAACTGTACCGCTTAAATATACAATGTAATCTCTTAAACATAAATGCTTATTTCAGGAGACGTCTTTATTTTTGTCCTATTTGCAAATTTTACGATTAATTTTTTGTCATTAAAATTTAAAGTGCACCCCAGAGTTCAAGTTATTCTAAAAGTGTGTCCTAAAGTTAAAAAAAATATATAAGTAAAATATACACACACAGTACACAAAATAAATAAAATTATATGATTTTAATTTACGATTTAGCATGCTTTTAGTGTTGTTTCCTTGTATGTTTTTTTGTTCTTGTGAACACGAGGCTATCCATGCTGGTATGATATGACTGACCCCCACATTATCATCTCAGACTTTGAAGTTTGCTCTTTGCTTTTAGTTAATTTAAAACTTGTAATAACAAAAACAATCTTCGGATTGATAGTGGAGTGGTTTCCCGATGCCTTCTCCATGGCGATTTATTGAGATGTCGTCTCGAGTTAGCTGGCCGTTGACTCTTCAAGAATTCTTCCGCCAAAACTAAGCAGAGTATTAAGAAACAAAAAAAAATCGTTAGAAACAAAGAATAGAGAATTGAACTTTCATATGATATCTGTCCTCTTATATGGCAGTGAATGCTCGACAATCTTTTCAAAGATGAAGAAGAGACTTGAAGCAACAGAAATGTAGTTCTACATAAGGATGCTGCGGATACCACGGACAGAAAGTTTGATCGACGACAAAGTTTTAAGGAAACCGGTTATATCTAGATATTTCAATAGTAAAATGATTAGTAAAATGAGGTCACGGTACTAAATATAAAATTCATTAGAATAATTGCCATGAAAATATTTATATAAAAGACACAGAGAAGCAGTTACTGAAGTGGGAAAGGAAATAAAGCCGAAAATGCCAGGTCAAAACCGATAATATTTCAGATCTTTCTCTGGATTTTGTCTCTAGATATATGCAAGAGCACCAGTCCAGATGTGCCAGCAATATTCAATTCAGGGTCGAATGGTAGATGGTTGAGGTAGAATTCAAGATGAATTCTGGCGAGAAAAATTGTCTGGCACGACACAGTGAATCAGCTTTCCTAGAAACAAACAGAGCATTTGATCTAATATAATCATTTCACTTCATGTTAGTGGAAAATGTTAGACCGAAAAGGTGCAATGAGTTTCTCTCCTGGAGGTTATCATCGGCCATACTGATGAAAGGCAAAAATGGTTCTCTAAGATGACTAAAAGTCAGTAGTTTCCTTTTGAAGACATTAAAATTTACTAGTCATTTCTTGTTTAATTTAACAATAGATTGAAGGTCAGGTTCTAGATGCAGCTACCAGTTTTACTTTATCGAAACTATCGGACTTTTTTACGACAAAAAAACATGACTAAATAGTTGTGTCATCAGCATAGATACCTAGTTGGGAATTGATGGCATCGGAAAGGTTGTTGAGGAAGATAATAAACAAAGTAGATCCAAAGACAGAGCCCTGGAGAACGACCCGCTCTCGCGGAGTGACCGTTCAATGAGGTATTCATTAAACGATTTTCTAAGATTGGATCAAATCTAAAATTCGGCACCATAGCCCTCCAGCTTGTGAAGAAAAGTCACAGGCTGAGGTTCGCTATTCTTATCTAAAGCTTGACAATTTTAGTAATAACCGTTAATAAATGGCGGTTGACCTAGAGAAGCGAAAGCCATATTATTTGTCTGAAAGAAGACTGTGCGAAGTGAGATGCCTAACCAATTCGTAGTTGATTAGGACATCTATTACTTTGCCAAAAAGAGATAGAAAACTAAAAGGTCGATAATTCAAATTCACACGAGTTCTTAAAAAGAGAAGAGGATTTCCAACAAGATGAAATAAAGAAAGAGCAATGCATTTGTTGTAGAGTTTAGAGAGAACAGGAGCCAGATCAGGAGGAGATTTCTTTAGGACTATTGCAGGGAATACCGTCAAGTACGCATGTCTTGTGGACATCTAGTTTGGAGATGATAGCGGAAAAAATGGACGGAATTATATGCATATCACGCAGTAGAAACTCGGTTCTAGGAAGAAAAACAGGCAAAGATAATTCTGGTGTGTCCAGAGAGGATTTGGAAGAGAATTTATAAGCAAAGCATTCTGCTTCATCAGACAACACTTCAAGCTAATTGAAGAGAGGAAGGATTGAAGATTAGGGAATGGAACGTCAGAACATTAAATGTTGCCAGTTAGAAAATATAAAGCATAGATAGGTTAAATGTTAATATTTTAGTTGTATGCGAAATAAGGTGGGAAAAACAGTGGAGATTTCATCAGTTACAGACACATGGTCATATATGTAGATATATATATATATATATATATATATATATGACAGGATATATATATATATATATATATATATATATATATATATATATATATATATGCAGAAATATAGTTTTAAGTGAAAACAACACTCAGAGGCGACAGCTGTTTCATGTTAGACGCAATCGTCAGGCCTGACGATATTCGGTCACCCCCCCACACGAGGGTGTCATGTGGCACAAGGCCTTTTTAACGTGGGCATTCCGAGCCCGTGGGCTCGGCTGTAATATGCCCATTGAACCCGTATAAACGGGTTCAGGGCCGGTCTACCTCCCAGAAGGAGACTCAGGCCTGACGATTGCGTCTAGCATGAAACAGTCTGTCACTTCTGATTGTTGACTTCTCTGTTCACTTATATATATATATATATATATATATATATATATATATATATATATATATATAGAGAGAGAGAGACAGACAGACAGACATACAGACAGACAGACATACAGACAGACAGACAGACAGATACAAGGTCATATATGTAGACATATATATATATATATATATATATATATATATATATATATAAGAGAGAGAGAGACAGAGAGAGAAATTAGATGGGAGTGGATTCATATTAGACCATGACATAAAGAAATGTGTTATGGGATACTACCGATTTATCTGATAGTATTCTTGTTAATTTTAAAGGTAAGTCTCTTAATATAGCCATTGTATTTGTATATGTACCGACAGCAGAAAGTACGGAAAAAGAAATTATTTTACTGTACGCTACACAATGCCAATGTTCAGTGCATATCGTAAGAAATTACAATCGCCATCAGAGATCTGAATTCCAAAGCAGGGACATGGACAGATGTTGAAATAGTTGTCATATTCGTACTAGGAACACGTAATGAATGTAGAGAAAAATGGGGCCAATTGTGCACGGTGAACGATCAGATAGTAGCCAACAGCAGGTTTCAAGTATACCCAAGTCGTTTGCGGACATGAAGTCCATGACGAGAAACGAAGGACCAAATCGACAACATAACGGAAAATAAAGAATAGTTTTACACTGTAACATATACCCAAGTGCTGATTGAGGGATTGACTACCTTTCAGTGATATGTAACCTTAGAGTGAATCTAAAGAAATTGCAGCACCCAAATTGCAATACGACAAACTCCTGAATGATCCGAATTGGAAGAAATATACGGACTGCTTTAAAAGCAAATACAATGAACTAAATGAGAATGGAAACTTGAAGTGGAATACATTAAGAGAAACTTTAATAACATCAGCAAAAGAAATCATTCCAAAGAAAAACTAGACAAGGAAAAAAGCAATGGCCGACAGATAAAATTATCGACATGATGGAAAGTGAATAGCCAACAATGCCAAGGTATGACACAGAATATAGGATATTGTAAAAAAAAAAAAAATAGAAACGAATGCAAGAAGGTACAAAAGGTATGACTCAATGAAACTTATGCAGAAATATAAAGATTGACTATTACGGATAAAGCAGATATGCATAAAAGAATAAGAGATCAGGACAAAATATATGCTTATCCTTACCAACAGAATGCATAAAATCCAGTGGGTGACACTGACATCCGAGAATAAAGGTATTTCAGAGATGGAACGAATGTATCAGAGAACTCTTCCACGACGAAAGAGAAAAATCAGCAATACACAAAAATATGGAAAACCAAAAATATTAAAATCTGAAGTGAAATCAGCACTGGCCAAACGGAAGAAGAACAAAGATGGAATTGCAAAAGATGCGGACAGTCTCAGATGATATCAGCACTGACAAAATTACAGACATAATAAATGCAATATCCGACAATAGTGATATACCAGAAGACCTAAGTAGATCCATTTTCATAGCGATGCCCCAAAAGCCATGTACAAACGAATGTGAACTCCATCGGACAATCAGCCTAATGAGCTACCTAACAAAACTTATCATTCCAAATTCTGATGAGTAGAGCGCGTCGCAGAATTAGACCGGAAATAGAACAAGAATAGTGCGGTTTCGTTAAAAACGCCATAACACAGAATGCGATATTGAAACTCATAAACATCAGAACGAGCAATGCAAATGCAAAAGGATGTATATCTATGTTTTATTGATTATGCAAAAGCGTTTGATGAAGTACATCACAAGTAAGCCTGATTTATTTGGGAAGGATATTAGAATAATCGAGAAAAAATTTCCGAGGAATAATGAATTTTTGCAAGAACTGATTTCATTTTATTTAATTTTAATTAGAATGATTTATAAAGTTTTAATTATTTTAAAATTCTGTATGAATTTGTATTTGTTAGGTGATATTGTTATTAAATAAAAACTATATTTGCTAATCATGAACAATTCATAGACACGCAGTATTTAAAAAAGATTTTTTTAAATATTTAAAAAAATTTTGTTTGTATATTTTGTAAATACGGAAATCAGTACACGACATTATCAGAACATAATGGCGGTAATTATAATAAAATTAAAATTGGTAATTTTCTAACATTTCTTCAACAAGCGTGAGTATGATTATGAAGCCAAAGTACCTAAAATTCAATAAAATATTAGATTACTTAGAATATTTTCCTAAATTTTTAAGATTACTGGGTAGTTAAAAAAAATTCTATAAAAATGGCGTTCATGTTGTATTCGTCAAGTAACTTTTACAGTTATGTGCTCTTTACTTAAAAATACCAAACTTTAAGTTATCGATAAATCTCTCAACGCTTCATAAAAAATACCCACCTACATGTTAAAAAATGTAAGTAATATTTGTTTCAATTCAGGTTAATTAAATTTTAAATCAGTTAATCTTCCTCAAAAAAGTTTCAGAAAAGTAAATTTTATTTTTGAAAGTTTTTTTTTTTAATAAAAATAATTAAGTTGTGTTAATATGACCGATTTTAGTAATTCTAAAAACAAAAATCATTCCAAATCGGTTTGAAATACGGAAAATTATTTTACTTATTGTAAATATTAAATTTAATCAATTAGCTTAGAATTAATACTAAAACAAAAATCTTCAAGAAAGATTTTTCAATTTTAAAATGCAATTTAAACCTTAATTATTGTTTTTTTTAGCTATATATAAAAAAATAGCTATTGCATATTTCTCCCATCCTTTAACATCAATACACGGAATGTTATTCGTGAGTATGAACGGATTTTGTTAAAAATTAGCAGACATAATGTCTGTAATTTATTCAAAACTTAACTTAACCCTTTTCCGACGCGTTTCTCCCTCTGATGGACTTTATTAGGGCAAATGTAATGATTTTATTTTGCAACAAGTATTTATAAACAAAAGTGAAAATGTTATTAATTTTTCAAAATTTTTAAATTTAAAAGACGCTCATCAATATTCATCAAGTTAACTGAAAAGTCTAGGTAAATTATGGAGGATGCTAATTGAGCGTCTCTTAAATTTAAAAATAGTGAAAAACAACCGTTTACTTTTGTTTGTAAATACTTGTTTCATAATAAAATCCTTACATTTACCCTGATAAAATACACTAGAGGACGAAACACGTCGGTTAAGATTCGTTTTTCTTTTGTCGTTATATATATATATATATATATATATATATATATATAGTCTCCTCCAAAAATGAAGAATATAAACAGTTTGGTGATGTCAGTGGGTCGCAGGCTTGTAGGAACATTGTTATTATAAATAAAAATAAATTAATAATAATGAAAATTATAAATAAAATAAAATTTAAACCCCGTTTAAAATAAATTAAAAAAATAAAAATAATAAAATTACTCCCAGCGTGCAATCTCTTCGGCCAGGAAGTGTCGGGATGACAACACGTGTGTAAGTTCCCTCCGTGATAATAAGGAGTGACCTACTCCCTTTTATAACAGGAACATTATCACAATTATCACAATTATAATGCAAAACACACGAACCAATACACAAATACATAAATAAAATTGTATGAAATTACCATACAATTTGTCAGGCATTCACTGTATTTTATACATCTATTTTTTCCTGTTTTTATATTCATGAAAACAAGCCTATAATTCTATTATCACTACTCCTATGGTGTGAGTGAATACGCACCACAGGCTTATTGCAAGCAAATGTGCAACCAAATATTGATGTCATTTACTTTAAGATTATCTGTTCCTTTACTTTTGCTCACCTAAAAATGGGGTGACCTGATACAAAAGGCGGTTTGTCCGAAGATTTTTAACACGTGTAAATGTAAATACCAGGAAATAAAAGCTGAAATTTTGAACACTTGTTTCATATTCATCTTTTGATCTCAAACCCAAATGTCTTCAGTGAACAAGAAAAACAAAGGAATTGGCCTTGAGTCCCAATACTTCTGGATGAAACTATATATATATATATATGCAAGAGTTTATTCTATATTTATTAGTAACGTTTGCATTAATTCCTAACCCCCGACAATTCTTTTCTCCTTGATTTTTAGTGCACAAAATCCAGATTGAGTGATCAAACGGTTTTAAAAGTTTTAGGTAAATTTGTAAAATACGTTGCTATATAGTTAAATGATTTTTTTTCTTACTACCAGGAATATTGGGTAAGTCCAAAAATGACTAAAGCCCAAATCGAACTCGGTCTGGTAAAAAGTAATGTTAAAATCGCTCTGCCCATAGATTTTAACATTACTTTTTTTACCCGACAAGAGAAGCCGATTTATGTTTTTAATAGCATCGGATTCAAATGCAATAGTAAAAATGCTAAAAGTCCTGCCTTCAGCTACCTAGTAATTGTTGTTATCAAAATTAATGGATTGGAAGTTTTTAATGTATCTGTTTACTTTACTAAATTGTATCCGCAATTTCACGTTAATGAATATTTTGTAAATGATCCTCCTAAATATTCATATGTTACACACAATAATTACTTCCATTACGATTTAAAAGACGGGGAAATGTTGATTGTTGGTTGACATTATCAATGTGTGTGTGTGTGTGTGTGTGTGTGTGTGTGTGTGTGCATGTACGTGTGTGCAAGTGCATATTTTCCGTCCGGTAATATTTTCGCAGTTTTTTTCTCGTAAATTATTTCTTATATGATTCATTCTCTCCTATTGTTATCTTGTTTCATGGTAAACTAAAATTCACATAATATATTTTTCAAGGATTCAAAATATACAACTCTTGATGGCTAAATCCAAAGTTACCTCCCTTGAAAGCGGCGAAGAATTTCACTATTATGAAAGAAAAATCTGTCTATCTCGTCTCTCTTTCCCTCTGTCTCTGTCTATCTGTCTGTCTGTTCCCCTCCCTCTCTCTCTCTCTCTCTCCGTATATATATATATATATATATTATAAATTAATTGATTTAAAATGTGCGAAAAAAAAACATATTTTAAATCAATTAAATCAATTAATTTATAATATTAATGCTCTGTAAATTTACATTGAGCACTATTTTGTAAAAATAAAAATATCTATAAGAACACCGGATTATATATCTTACTGTTCTGTCTTTATATATATATTTAATAAAATAAATTGTCGGACTTTGTCCATTTCTTAATATATATATATATATATAAATGTAATAAAACTCTTTTTGCAGACAAGATTTATCCTGTCTAGGAAACGGCTGTTAAAAAATTTAAAAAATGCTCAATACACAGTTTAGAAAATCGAAAGTACAGAGCTAGTTAATATTGAAAGTATTAAAACAGCAACCTTTATTGCTGCCGCGGTTTCCATCCATGAAGGTTTCCTCTAGATGGAAATCGCAGTAACGGAAAAGGTTGGTGTTTATGTATATATATATATATTAAAAATGGACAAAAGTCCGACAATTTATTTATTAAAGACATTTTATGTTTAACGTTCTTTTTTTATAGATACAAGTATTTAAGTAAATGCTCTGTTTAAATAAACAGTATTAAATAACATTACCGGTCTGAATGTCGAGAAATTTTCATAGAATAAAATATTCGTCCTTTGACAGGATTTGAACGCTCCTTTGTGGCCGAAAGGTTAGGCACGTCAGCGTAAATGACGGTTCCGTATAGGATGCAGGTTCGAATCCTGTCAAAGGACGAATATTTCATTCTATGAAAATTTCTCGGACATTCATGCCGGTAAATGTTATTTAATACTGTTTATTATAAACAGAGCATTTACTTAAATACTTGCATCTATAAAAAAGAACGTTAAACATAAAAATGTCTTTAATAAATAAATTGTCGGACTTTGTCCATTTCTTAATATATGACGTCATTTGTTTACATTTGATACGCCAGAACAGTTATGAATGTACGAGATTCATGGAAGATTGAAGTTTATAAGCAGTAAATTCGACCTTGCCTAACGAACGCTCCTTTGTGGCCGAAAGGTTAGGCACGTCAGCGTAAATGACGGTTCCGTATAGGATGCAGGTTCGAATTCTGTCAAAGTCGATTTCATTTCTATTCTTCTTCTTTCTCTTTCCATCACTTTTACTATTAGATATCCCACATTGTGATAATAGAAGATCTTCCAGAAATGGTGAAATATTGTAAAAGCCAGGTGTTGGAATTTAATTTGAGAACAATAATTTTACAAGTTCACATTCTCGCTATTTTTTCTATCCTCACTCCAACCTCTTTTTAATTTCAAAACCGGCTCCCAAGGCCTTAATTCTTATCAGAGATAAGAATATATTTTCTGACTAATGAGAGAGCTGGAAAATATGAAAAGGAATTCCGGCACCATCATTCTTTCCATGGTGCTATAAAGTCTGGGGGGAAACCTCACGGCTTCTTCACTTCAACCTGTTTTCAGTACCTTTAAAACCGTCTTCCAGGGCCCTGATTCTTATCAGAGATAAGAATGTGTTTTCTGACCAATAAAGGGGCCAGGAAATTTGTACAACGATTTTGGAGGGAAAAGTCCCCGATCCATCGGAGCCTACCAAAACTCCATAAATTTGGAGAATCTTGCCTATTTTGCCAGTGAGAATCCTGCACATCGTCCGTGAGGTTGATATTAGTGAGCTCCAGAACCTCTTTCAACCAAAGAACTACCTACTAAAGGGTTGTCAAGAATGATCGTCGGTCCACAATTCAAGACCAATCCAAAGCTACATCCCTTCACCACTCCTTCTGACGAGCCCACTGAACTTCTGTCGTCGACCTACGAACTCACTCAACTGCAGGATTCCTATATCTGCGAACAATTTTTCTACTACAAGAACTGTGAGTATTTCTATCTGAACCGTAACAATATTCTAATCGCTTAAAGAACTCTTTAGGCGCTCAGAGAAATATTTTGAGCAAGCCTTTTTTCTGTTAAGAACATTTTCTCTTTTGCCTTTCTTTCTCTCCTAATTGTCCTTTTACCCCTTTTCCTTTTTTTTTTCTGTATATGTAAATAAACACTTTCTTCTTTTATCGTTACTCACCGAGCAGGAGTTTTTTCTTTATTCGTACGCGCCTAAAAGAGAGTTTGTCCGCTCTAATTTTGCTGTTTTACTCGCGTTTTATCGCAATTTTTAAACCGTAACCCAATTTTTAACCTCAACCCTTTGATGCGGGAAAGCCGGGACAAATTTCCTAGCACAGAGCGTAAATTTACTATGGATGACTTGGCCATTTCTAGACATTTTCGTTGAAAAATACCTAAATCTCTTAAAGAAGCATTTAACACAATCAAAGTTTAATCTCTCCCTACCAATAGCTAAGATAATAAAATTCTGTCGTTTCATCACCAATCTATACTATTTCACATATAATAATGATTGTTACAAACAAAAATTTGGATTACCAATGGGATTGCCTCTTAGTGGAGTGATGGCATGTGTCTGTGGTACGAAGACGGAAATAAACAGCAAAGACAGTCAAAGACCAAATGACAAAAAATGCTTTCTTAGTCGTGGGATTCTTCCAGTTAATAAATGAATCCTTTGAAAATAAATATTTAACATGTTTCAACCAATGGGTCGCGTTACCTCCCACAATAAAAACATGCTTCGTGATCCCTTTGAAGAGTATTTAAGTGAAGTCAATAGACCAGACAAGAAGTAAGAAGGAGCGGCAACATACTGCAACAGATTCACGAGACTACGACTTGAAAAAAGTTCCCTTACTCATTCACCCTTCCTCACCAAGCTACGTGACACTTACACTCTTCCTCGCCAAGCTACGTGATGCTTACACTTTCCTCCTCGCTTTCTCCCTTGCCTCTTTTTGTCACACGTACACGCGAAAAAATCACATTTCTTTTCATCTTAATAAACAACTACGAATAAGGAACACAAAAATTTTAACACTCGTACACGCTGAGAAAAATTTAATTGTATTCTATATTTAAAAACCTTTCCTCGACGTTTTCTTTGCTGTGGGTTGATTCAAATCCGTAACATATCTCTTTTTTCCACTTAGTCTTGCATTTTTCTCCCAATATTGTACTTGATATATAAAAAATTGCATATCGTTATCTTACATATATATATATATATATATATATATATATATATATATATATATATATATATATATATATATTACAAAACGTTATTTTTAGTCGATATTTGTATTTGAGTAGATGCTCCATTTATTTATTAAACAGTATATTTATTAATTTTCGTTTACTGTCCTGAATATTCGAGAAATCTTATTAGAAAAATACGTGCTTTCTTGCATGATTTTCTTTGAATTTTTTCTCTGAGGAGCCGCTACACGATTACTGGCTTACTGCCATATCACACTGAAAAGTTAAGAAACGTCGAGCTTGGTCAGTACTGAAATGGGTGACCTCTTGGGAATACGAGGTACTGTAAACTTGAATGTGCGGTTAGTGTAATGGATAATGGCTCGGAATTGTTAAATGGAAAGCCAGATTCCAATTCTCGTTGGGCTCGTTATATTCACTTCCACGAAAATACCCTTGGGAAAAGGTATGAATCCATCTTTGCTCCACCAGATATTGGTTAATTAGTAAAACACGTATCACTAAACTCTTATTATCTCCCTCCCCCGTTCTTATAATGTAAAAATATTTTCAGGATGTGAATAACCTGCAAAGAGTTGATAAGCTGTAGAAAACCAATCAATCAATATGAAAAGGACCCCAGGATTTAAATCGATAAAATATCAGTATTTTTTATTCGAAAAAATTTCGTGACCTCAAGGTCTATAAAATGTTAATTTACAAGAATTATTTCCCAACAAGTTTTCAATATTTTTTGCGAGTGCACCAGTCTGTTCAAGTAATTTCGAGATCTGTTACACTTAAACATTACAGTGTAAAGTTGTATTATTCTCAATGTTTATGTTTTCAAGTATATTTTTAGTTGTATCAGGTGATGTAACAATTCATCGCTTTTCAAAGAGAAAAGAAAAGAAGAAAAGATAAGATTTTATTTGAACAGAACAAATGAAAGCAATTTCAAATTAAATGATTCGAGAGAACACAATTGTTGACGGCCATATTGTCTTTTATTTGCATTTACAGCATAGAAAAGCATTTGGTTTTATAAAAACAATTGCTTCTCTGCTTTTTTCCCCATCTTTCATTTTGGCTGGTTTGTTGCTTACGTCACTCAGGATGGACCATAATTCGTTGTAGTGACTTTTAAGAATGTCAGTGTTCTTTGTTGGGCAATTATATATTGTGGAGCAAAAATGTAACAAACCAATTGAAATTGGCGGGCGGGTGGGGATTAAACAACAGTAACCAAGACAGAATAATAACCTTGAGGGAGGTACTGAAAAGCTCTCAGTCCCACCGAAGACGCCCTTGAAAAAAGAAAAATTCTCATGTTCGATCACTTGGTCAGATTTTAGTAAGCACCATCTCGTAAGTGTTGTGATAATACTTATATATTTATCAAAATAAAGGTGGAAAACTTTCAACATATTTGAAAGTTCTGTAATGTCAATTTTTGAAGCTCCTTTTAATAGTTATTTAATTAAATTTGATTGATTTGTTTTTTACGGCTTGTCAACCTTTTCAGGCTATTTAAGGCAAGAAAATATTTTTATATCGTAAGATTTATTTTGTTTTTTGAGATAATAATTATTTACTGATACATGTCCGACTAATTAACGAATAGGCGCGAGAAAAGAAGTTGATTCATAAATTTTGCAAAGGTATTTGCTCGCAAATGAACATAACGAACCTGACTGGAATTGGAACTCGATTCTCCGATTTCTATAACACCAACCACACATCCAAGCTTACAGGATCTGGTATTCCCAAGCTTGAGATTGCTTAACTTCATTGATCATACGAGAACCGGTGTTTCAACGTGATAGGGTCGTAAGCTTGTTAAATCAAAGGAAGAGTTTTGATGTTAGTATCTGACTGAATAATGTTACTTTAATATAACGTTTACTCGAAAATAAACCTCTTTGAAACATTTCTACCCATATATAAGCATACAATGCAAGCAAGAAACTGTCCCCAATTCCGTATATTTGACTGTGTATAAATCATGATTCCCAGTTATTTTCCGGTAAGGTTGCTCGATTGAGTTACATTTGAAGTTCGACCCAGACCTCAAGTGGAACATATATACGATCCATCGCTAAAGATGCTGGACAAATGGTTGTATCCCTGTACCACTCCAGTAAGTAGCTAAATCATTCTGTTATACTCTGACTTTACAAGAGCCAGATCAAAACGAAAATGGCGTATTGCTGCCATATCTGGGCAGGAGGAGCGCAGTTCCCACTTTCCAGTTTTCATAGAGATCAAAAGCGTCTATGCGGATTTTTGGGTGACAAATTATTTTCCATCCTACGACCCCTTTCCCACGGACGAAACGTCGCAAGCTTCTCGCTACTCTATCGCTATTTCGATGACAAGTGTTCTGACGTGAAGTGATTTTTTAGTTTCACGTGTTTTAACCCTCACAGCTAAAACCTGAAATGCGACGTACAATGAAACGAAAGATTAGTCTATTAGTAAGAAGGAAGTTTCTTTCGGACATCTTCTTCCCAAGTAGCGCTACTTTGTGGAATAGACTACTGAAAGGATGCTTTTTATAGAAGGAAAAAAACGTCTTACGTCCTGGAACGCACTCGTGCGTGTTTTGCGTGTAAGAAAATATGAGCAGAAGCTACAATTTAAGAACAATTTCATCTCGGAGTTCAGAGTTTTATGCAAATTTCCAAGCCTCAGCCACTCAACAAAAGGAACATGAGCAAGAGAACATCAGACATAGAACGAGTCGAGTGTTTGTGCATTGTATGAGAAGTTTGGCGGTAGTCTAATCGATTGTGATAGAAAAGAAGACAGAGTAGAATTGGAACTTCAAAGGGCCGAACCTTTTTTCATACATATTCCCCGCCACTACAATCTTAACCTCTTCAAGTTTAGGATTAACCGTTACCTTTCTTACACGTCTACACAAGCTTCACTTCTTACCTCTTACTCTTCCAGTTCAAACAGCCGTTCCTTTTTTCAAACAATTTCCCCACCACTACAATCTTGACCTATTCAAGTTTAGGGTTTCCTACATGTCTACATAATCTTCACTTCTTACCTCTTACATTTCCAGTTCAACCCCTCACCTTTTTTCATGCACTTTCCCCACCACTACAATCTTGACCTATTCAAGTTTAGGGTTTCCTACATGTCTACATAATCTTCATTTCTTACCTCTTAATCTTCCACTTCAAACAGCCGTTCATTTTTTCAAACAATTTCCCCACCACTACAATCTTGACCTATTCAAGTTTAGGGTTTCCTACATGTCTACATAGTCTTCACTTCGTACCTCTTACTCTTCCAGTTCAACCCCTTACATTTTTTCATGCACTTTCCCCACCACTACATTCTTGACCTATTCAAGTTTAGGCTTTCCTACATGTCTATATAATCTTCCACTTCTTACCTCTTACTCTTCCAGTTCAACCCCTTACATTTTTTTATGCACTTTCCCCACCACTACAATCTTGACCTATTCAAGTTTAGGGTTTCCTACATGTCTACATAATCTTCACTTGTTACCTCTTACTCTTCCAGTTCAAACAGCCGTTCCTTTTTTCAAACTATTTCCCCACCACTACAATCTTGACCTATTCAAGTTTAGGGTTTCCTACATGTCTACATAATCTTCACTTCTTACCTCTAACTCTTCCAGTTCAACACCTTACATTTTTTCATGCACTTTCCCCACCACTACAATCTTGACCTATTCAAGTTTAGGGTTTCCTACATGTCTACATAATCTTCACTTCTTACCTCTTACTCTTCCAGTTCAACCCCCGTTTTTTTTTCATGCACTTTCTCCACTACAATCTTGACCTATTCAAGTTTAGGGTTTCTTACATGTCTACATAATCTTCACTTCTTACCTCTTACTCTTCAAGTTCAACCCCTTACATTTTTTCATGCACTTCCACCACCACTACAATCTTGACCTATTCAAGTTTAGGGTTTCCTACATGTCTACATAATCTTCACTTCTTACCTCTTACTCTTCCAGTTCAACCCCTTACATTTTTTCATGCACTTTCCCCACCACTACATTCTTGACCTATTCAAGTTTAGGGTTTCCTGCATGTCTATATAATCTTCACTTCTTACCTCTTACTCTTCCAGTTCAACCCCTTACATTTTTTTATGCACTTTCCCCACCACTACAATCTTGACCTATTCAAGTTTAGGGTTTTCTACATGTCTACATAATCTTCACTTCTTACCTCTTACTCTTCCAGTTCAACCCCTTACATTTTTTCATGCACTTTCCCCACCACTACAATCTTGACCTATTCAAGTTAATGTTTCCTACATGTCTACATAATCTTAACTTCTTACCTCTTACTCTTCAAGTTCAACCCCTTACATTTTTTTCATGGACTTCCACCACCACTAGAATCTCGACCTATTCAAGTTTAGGGTTTCCTACATGTCTACATAATCTTCACTTCTTACCTCTTACTCTTCCAGTTCAACCCCTTACATTTTTTTTCATGCACTTTCCCCACCACTATAATCTTGACCTATTCAAGTTTAGGGTTTTTTCTACATGTCTATATAATCTTCACTTCTTACCTCTTACTCTTCCAGTTCAACCCCTTACATTTTTTCATGCACTTTCCCCACCACTACAATCTTGACCTATTCAAGTTAATGTTTCCTACATGTCTACATAATCTTCACTTCTTACCTCTTACTCTTCCAGTTCAACCCCTTACATTTTTTTCATGCACTTCCACCACCACTACCATCTTGATCTATTCAAGTTTAGGGTTTCCTACATGTCTACCTAATCTTCACTTCTTACCTCTTACTCTTCCAGTTCAACCGCTTACCTTTTTTCATGCACTTTCCCCACCACTACAGACTTGACCTATTCAAGTTTACGGTTTCCTACATGTCTACATAAACTTCACTTCTTACCTCTTACTCTTCCAGTTCAAACAGACGTTCCTTTTTTCAAGCAATTTCCGCACCACTACAATCTTGACCTATTCAATTTTAGGGTTTCCTACATGATTACATAATCTTCACTTCATACCTCTTAGTCTTCCAGTTCAACCCCATACCTTTTTTATGCACTTTCCCCACCACTACAATCTTGACCTATTCAAGTTTAGGGTTTCCTACATGTCTACATAATCTTCACTTCTTACCTCTTACTCTTCCAGTTCAACCCCTACCTTTTTTCATGCACTTTCCCCACCACTACAATCTTGACCTATTCAAGTTAAGGTTTCCTACATGTCTACATAATCTTCACTTTTTACCTCTTACTCTTCCAGTTCAACCCCTTACCTTTTTCATGCACTTACTGCACCACTACATTCTTGACCTATTCAAGTTTAGGGTTTCCTACTTGTCTACATAATCTTCACTTCTTACCTCTTACTCTTCCAGTTCAAACAGCCATTCCTTTTTTCAAACAATTTCCCCAGCACTACAATCTTGACCTATTCAAGTTTAGGGTTTCCTACATGTCTACATAATCTTCACTTCTTACCTCTTACGCTTCCAGTTCAACCCCGTATCTTTTTTCATGCACTTACCCCACCACTACCATCTTGACCTATTCAAGTTTAGGGTTTCCTACTTGTCTACATAATCTTCACTTCTTACCTCTTACTCTTCCAGTTCAACCCCGTATCTTTTTTCATGCACTTTCCCCACCGCTACCATCTTGACCTATTCAAGTTTAGGGTTTCCTACTTGTCTACATAATCTTCACTTCTTACCTCTTACTCTTCCAGTTCAACCCATTACATTTTTTCATGCACTTACCCCACCACTACCATCTTGACCTATTCAAGTTTAGGGTTTCCTACTTGTCTACATAATCTTCACTTCTTACCTCTTACTCTTTCAGTTCAACCCATTACATTTTTTCATGCACTTACCCCACCACTACCATCTTGATCTATTCAAGTTTAGGGTTTCCTACTTGTCTACATAATCTTCACTTCTTACCTCTTACTCTTCCAGTTCAAACAGCCGTTCCTTTTTTCAAACAATTTCCCCAGCACTACAATCTTGACCTATTCAAGTTTAGGGTTCCCTACATGTCTACATAATCTTCACTTCTTACCTCTTATTCTTCCAGTTCAACCCGTATCTTTTTTTCATGCACTTACCCCCACCACTACCATCTTGACCTATTCAAGTTTAGGGTTTCCTACTTGTCTACATAATCTTCACTTCTTACCTCTTACTCTTCCAGTTCAACCCATTACATTTTCTCATGCACTTACCCCCACCACTACCATCTTGACCTATTCAAGTTTAGGGTTTCCTACTTGTCTACATAATCTTCACTTCTTACCTCTTACTCTTTCAGTTCAACCCATTACATTTTTTCATGCACTTACCCCACCACTACCATCTTGATCTATTCAAGTTTAGGGTTTCCTACTTGTCTACATAATCTTCACTTCTTACCTCTTACTCTTCCAGTTCAAACAGCCGTTCCTTTTTTCAAACAATTTCCCTAGCACTACAATCTTGACCTATTCAAGTTTAGGGTTCCCTACATGTCTACATAATCTTCACTTCTTACCTCTTACTCTTCCAGTTCAACCCCTTACCTTTTTTCATGCACTTACCCCACCACTACAATCTTGACTTATTCAAGTTTAGGGTTTCATACATGTCTACATAATCTTCACTTCTTACCTCTTACTCTTCAAGTTCAACCCCTTACATTTTTTCATGCACTTCCACCACCACTACAATCTTGACCTATTCAAGTTTAGGGTTTCCTACATGTCTACATAATCTTCACTTCTTACCTCTTACTCTTCCAGTTCAACCCCTTACATTTTTTCATGCACTTTCCCCACCACTACATTCTTGACCTATTCAAGTTTAGGGTTTCCTGCATGTCTATATAATCTTCACTTCTTACCTCTTACTCTTCCAGTTCAACCCCTTACATTTTTTTTTTGCACTTTCCCACCACTACAATCTTGACCTATTCAAGTTTAGGGTTTTCTACATGTCTACATAATCTTCACTTCTTACCTCTTACTCTTCCAGTTCAACCCTTACCTTTTTTCATGCACTTTCCCCACCACTACAATCTTGACCTATTCAAGTTTAGGGTTTCCTACATGTCTACATAATCTTCACTTCTTACCTCTTACTCTTCCAGTTCAACCCCTTACATTTTTTCATGCACTTTCTCCACTACAATCTTGACCTATTCAAGTTTAGGGTTTCCTACATGTCTACATAATCTTAACTTCTTACCTCTTACTCTTCAAGTTCAACCCCTTACATTTTTTCATGCACTTCCACCACCACTAGAATCTCGACCTATTCAAGTTTAGGGTTTCCTACATGTCTACATAATCTTCACTTCTTACCTCTTACTCTTCCAGTTCAACCCCTTACATTTTTTCATGCACTTTCCCCACCACTATAATCTTGACCTATTCAAGTTTAGGGTTTCCTACATGTCTATATAATCTTCACTTCTTACCTCTTACTCTTCCAGTTCAACCCCTTACATTTTTTCATGCACTTTCGCCACCACTACAATCTTGACCTATTCAAGTTAATGTTTCCTACATGTCTACATAATCTTCACTTCTTACCTCTTACTCTTCCAGTTCAACCCCTTACATTTTTTTCATGCACTTCCACCACCACTACCATCTTGATCTATTCAAGTTTAGGGTTTCCTACATGTCTACCTAATCTTCACTTCTTACCTCTTACTCTTCCAGTTCAACCGCTTACCTTTTTCATGCACTTTCCCCACCACTACAGACTTGACCTATTCAAGTTTACGGTTTCCCTACATGTCTACATAAACTTCACTTCTTACCTCTTACTCTTCCAGTTCAAACAGACGTTCCTTTTTTCAAGCAATTTCCGCACCACTACAATCTTGACCTATTCAATTTTAGGGTTTCCTACATGATTACATAATCTTCACTTCATACCTCTTAGTCTTCCAGTTCAACCCCATACCTTTTTTATGCACTTTCCCCACCACTACAATCTTGACCTATTCAAGTTTAGGGTTTCCTACATGTCTACATAATCTTCACTTCTTACCTCTTACTCTTCCAGTTCAACCCCTTACCTTTTTTCATGCACTTTCCCCACCACTACAATCTTGACCTATTCAAGTTAAGGTTTCCTACATGTCTACATAATCTTCACTTTTTACCTCTTACTCTTCCAGTTCAACCCCTTACCTTTTTTCATGCACTTACCGCACCACTACATTCTTGACCTATTCAAGTTTAGGGTTTCCTACTTGTCTACATAATCTTCACTTCTTACCTCTTACTCTTCCAGTTCAAACAGCCATTCCTTTTTTCAAACAATTTCCCCACCACTACAATCTTGACCTATTCAAGTTTAGGGTTTCCTACATGTCTACATAATCTTCACTTCTTACCTCTTACTCTTCCAGTTCAACCCCGTATCTTTTTTCATGCACTTACCCCACCACTACCATCTTGACCTATTCAAGTTTAGGGTTTCCTACTTGTCTACATAATCTTCACTTCTTACCTCTTACTCTTCCAGTTCAACCCATTACATTTTTTCATGCACTTTCCCCACCACTACAATCTTGACCTATTCAAGTTTAGGGTTTCCTACTTGTCTACATAATCTTCACTTCTTACCTCTTACTCTTCCAGTTCAAACAGCCGTTCCTTTTTTCAAACAATTTCCCCAGCACTACAATCTTGACCTATTCAAGTTTAGGGTTCCCTACATGTCTACATAATCTTCACTTCTTACCTCTTACTCTTCCAGTTCAACCCCCATATCTTTTTTCATGCACTTACCCCACCGCTACTATCTTGACCATTCTTTACCTATTCAAGTTTAATCTTTTCCCTCTTACTTTCCAGTTCAACCCATAATTTTTTTGCACACCCCACCACTACCATCTTACCTATTCAGTTCAACCCATTACATTTTTTTTCATGTTCAACCCATTACCCACCACCACTACCATCTTGATCTATTCAAGTTTAGGGTTTCCTACTTGTCTACATAATCTTCACTTCTTACCTCTTACTCTTCCAGTTCAAACAGCCGTTCCTTTTTTCAAACAATTTCCCCAGCACTACAATCTTGACCTATTCAAGTTTAGGGTTCCCTACATGTCTACATAATCTTCACTTCTTACCTCTTATTCTTCCAGTTCAACCCCGTATCTTTTTTCATGCACTTACCCCACCACTACCATCTTGACCTATTCAAGTTTAGGGTTTCCTACTTGTCTACATAATCTTCACTTCTTACCTCTTACTCTTCCAGTTCAACCCATTACATTTTTTCATGCACTTACCCCACCACTACCATCTTGACCTATTCAAGTTTAGGGTTTCCTACTTGTCTACATAATCTTCACTTCTTACCTCTTACTCTTTCAGTTCAACCCATTACATTTTTTCATGCACTTACCCCACCACTACCATCTTGATCTATTCAAGTTTAGGGTTTCCTACTTGTCTACATAATCTTCACTTCTTACCTCTTACTCTTCCAGTTCAAACAGCCGTTCCTTTTTTCAAACAATTTCCTAGCACTACAATCTTGACCTATTCAAGTTTAGGGTTCCCTACATGTCTACATAATCTTCACTTCTTACCTCTTACTCTTCCAGTTCAACCCCTTACCTTTTTTCATGCACTTACCCCACCACTACAATCTTGACTTATTCAAGTTTAGGGTTTCCTACATGTCTACATAATCTTCACTTCTTACCTCTTACTCTTCCAGTTTAACCCATGACATTTTTTCATGCACTTTCCCCACCACTACAATCTTGACCTATACAAGTTTAGGGTTTCCTACATGTCTACATAATCTTCACTTCTTACCTCTTACTCTTACTGTTCAACCCCTTACCTTTTTTCATGCACTTACCCCTCCACTATAATCTTGACCTATTCAAGTTTAGGGTTTCCTACATGTCCACATAACCTTCACTTCTTACCTCTTACTCTTCCAGTTCATACGACAACCTCATTCAATAACCCTCTACCTTGATGGGGTCTTGTACCTTGTATTGGGTCACTATTTGTTAAAAACAAAATTCTTCCTTCTCCTTTATAGGCCTGTAAACGTACCAGCAGCGAACGGTTCATGTATCTAACGCATGCAACTGCGTTGTCGGGTCGACCAGAAGTTGCCGTTTCAAAGTCAGGAGTCGGATGACCAAAATCAGACATTTACGCATAGGCTCCGAGTGGCACTTCCTGTAACGTTTTTAAAATATTCGAAAATAAAATTCATATTATTATTCGTCCACTGTCATCTCTTCCCTCGCATTTTTGAAGGGTTTCATTATGAGCCAGAACCTGATATCTGGAAACTGTAAATACCAAAGATAAAATAGGAAAGAGTTACAGAAGGGGATTCCGTGTTGTCAACTTAGACATGGATCACTCATCGACTGTATCTACATTTCCTGCTTTGCCAACGTTGATTCTCCAACAAAGTTAAGTACCTACTTTTCCATTCTTTTCAAGGGATTTCTCAGTGTGTGTAAGGAACTTTTCCTTTCTTCTCATGGGATTTATTAAACACACCTCAATGTACATAGTTTCTTCAAGATTGTCCTATTCCGGATAGTAACCGGAATAACTTATAATCACTGCTACCTAATTTAGATTGTGCACCAACAACATATGACGAACCCCCAACAGCAGGCTTTAGATTTATTTCCAGGTGAAACAAATTTTATGTAATAAAAAATTATTTTTTACTAACCCTTTTGCACTCGCGACTATTTTTAAAACTTCCTGGTAGAGTAATCGATAGCGGCTCGGATTGAGGAATCGGAGAGCCGAGTTCGAATTCCATTCGAATCCATTACATTCACTTACATGCTAATACGCTTGGGATAGGTATGAATCCTCTTCTTCCCCCCACCCCCAAGTTTTGGGTAAATAGCAGGACATACCGGGTTTTATAACCTTGAATAGCAACTTGTATACCGCAGAAAGAAATGGCAACCTACTGCGGGGAAAAAATCTGCCTCGTCAGTCATATATCGAAAGATATATGATCGTCTAAGCGTACAAGCAGAGAAGACTCCTGCTTCCGTATACCAGTCCAGCTCCAATTGTATGCATACGCACAGAGAAGGTGAAAAAAACGATGGAAAGAAGGTTGAAGGGTTAAGGATAAATGATGGAGAAAACTAAAAAAATAAATGTAACTGTTTATTCTCAACATGGATATAAATTGAATAATTCCGGTTGTCATTTCCTTGAATAAATACCTTTTGAAAGAAGAGAAAAGTAAAGCGCGGTACTTATACGTTTTTACAACAAAGTAATTGAAGAATTTGCCGAAACATAGGGAAAAATTAATTAATTTATAAACAAATATTTTTTTAAACAGTTATTTGTTGATTTTATAATTTTCCCATATTTCTCTTGAAACCATTACGGTCATCATGAACTGTGTGACCCGATTTCAAATTCACCCTTCACTACTAAAACATACACCCGAGCAGTTTTTCATCAACTGGCCAGTTTCTACCCCACTCCGTAATTGGATTCGCGTTTGCATCAGTATGAACAAAAATTTAAAAAAAAAAAAAAAAAAAAACGGTCAGTGTACGTTTAACAAAGGAACAGAATGTGAAATATCGTCACAGGGCAGAAAGAAAACACGAATCGTACTTTCAGAATGTTCTTTAGGACCAGCTCCACGGCTAATTCTGTCTTTCCTCACGACAGACTAACAGCGAGAATTCCGTATTTATCTTTCTCTAAGCGTGACGAACTTCAACTGCGACTCTCTGCAAATAACTTCATTACTCCTATGACTCTTCAACTGGTACATGAATCATCACAAGAGCGTATATGCCAATTTTTTTTTCACCCAATACAAGGCAAAAGAGCCACTCAAGCTAGAGGGTTATTGTGTGGACTTATATTAGCATAGAAAAGAACAAGCGTTAGGATTACAGAGCTGAAGTAGACTTTAGAAGGAACTGGAAACCCAATCCTAAACAGGAAACAAGCGATAATTCAGTTAATGATAATTTAGTTATATACTTTTAATTTCTTTCATCTTAATTATCATTTTCTTCGATTAGGATTTTTATTATGTCTCATTAATCGTTGTTTTCTAATGGCTGAAGAATGCCGATCTGAAAGTTGCGATAAAATGTAACTGAAATCTAAACGAAAAAATACTTGTGGAAAAATTAACAATCATAGTTCTAACTGAAAATGTTCGCGAACAGAACATTAAACAGTTGTTTCTGACTTAGATATGTCAAGCTTAACTGGTCATCTGGACCTTAACAGCCAATCAGCAGAGCCTTGTTTTAACCCAATCAGGGAAGCCCTTTCTAATGTCCTCTACGTTCTTTTACAGAGTTGGAGAGAAGGCATTTAACACTTTGTTGACATATTTTTCTTTTTGGAAAATAAAACGTCATTTTTTTTCTTTCAATATTTCTCTCCCTGTGTTTATTTTTTTCTTCATCATAAGGAAGTCGAGACCAGATATCAGTAAGGTTACTTAACACAGTAATAACCTAGACTGAAGTTTGACATGCAAAGGTTCAATTAGCGTAATTGTAATTAGATTAGTTGAAATTTTATATGCATCTATCCTAAACGTTAGTTCAGATTAGCTGACGTGAGTGTCATATTGAACATCCGTTAGCAGGGCTAAAATAGGACAGATGCAGTGAAAGGAATCCCCAACAATTTTCATTCTGAAGAAAGTATAACAATATTATATGGATGAATATACCCGAAAACTACTATTCTACATGCTTATTTGCAAGATGGAATGGGATCAGGGTGCCTGAAGGAGTTTGATTTTGTATTGATAGAGCGCAATAATAGATGTGTATCTATATATTGGCCTTGATGGTTTTCTTTACAATTCTTTATGGTAGCTTCAATCTGTGAGTCCACCATGTTCTTATAGTGGACCTTCTAGAAGGAATAAATGCACGTGCTCCTAATTTAACAACATGTAAACCCACGGTCTGCTACAGATGCTTCTTTCCAGCAAATCTATAGTTTTCAAATGACCTTCCAACATAATTTGAACTTATGCCATAAAAATAAAAATAAAATAAAATAAAAACCTTGCATTGGTATTTGAGGAATATTTACTATGTCGATGGGCGAAAAATACCAGAAAACGATCTTGTGGTGAATACAAAATAATAACAATGATAATAACTCCCTTTACACACTCCCTTCAAATTCGGGAGAGCTGAGGAAAAAGATGGAAAGAAATTTGCAAGCCCATGTGAAATTTTCTTTGGACTAATGAAAACCATGTTTTCACAGGAATTAGCCTTTAAGCGTAGAAAAACGAAAGAAACAAAAATTGCGAGCTTATGCGAAATCCTTAAAAAAAAAAAAAAAAAATAATAATGAAATGGAATGTGAGAGGTTGTACTATTCAAGACAAATTTCACTTGATCACAAGGACAATAAAGACAGTGTAAAGTCGATTTAGCACGTCAAGATGTTTGGTAAAGTGGAACATTTTTCTTTCTTGTTTTCAATCCAGTATCGTCTTAAGATTTCATTTATCTTCACTAGTATTTGTCTTTTGTATGCATCACCCCCACAGCAAACTGGGTAATATCTAAACACTTCATATTGTCTTACTTGTCAGGGTTGTCTATTTTATCTCCTATCGTGTGACTTTGGAGCTCTTGAAGAACAGAGACCCCCCCCCCAAAAAAAAAACAGATAATGTTGTTTTATTGACCCATTTCACTCCAAGAAAAGCAATAAAGTGACAAAGAAGCAAAGAGCTATTGAGTGTTAGAGAGAAAAAAAAATTCACCATTAAGGAGGGAGAACAGTAATCAAGAAGACAGAAGATAACAATTGATATTGCATTTAGATTTTTGAAGATCAAAGTTTGCTGGGAAGCAAGAAGCCAGAAGAAATACAAGAGAAGAAACTGTTAGCATAGAACTTATGGTTACATCTAGCAATTTCAACAGTAAAATAAGACCTTGTTGCCAATCATGTGTTATATTTAAATTCATAGAGCCTAGAGGAAAAGTTCATCAGAATAATCCCCATGAAAATATTTACAGAAAAGGTACAGTGAAAGTACGTTATAGTAGTGGGAAAGTGACTGAAGCCAAGATATTAGGTCAGGGACAATAACATTGCATATTCCTCTTTGGATCTTATCAAGAATCTCTAAATATATAACTTGGTCTTACAGGATAATATATTGAATAGTATTGAAGACTCTATTGAGCAAGGCTTAATGCTACATCACATTGAAACACCAGCTCCATATGATCACTGAAGTTAAGCAATATTGAGCCTGACTAGTGACCACTCTGGGATACCAGGTGTTGTAAGCTTGGAGGTGTGTGGAGTGTAATGGATAACAGCTGGGAGTTGAAAAACCACAGCCGAGTCCCATTTCCTGTTGGAAAAGATATGAATCCACCTCTTCTCCCGCCAGCTAAGACTTGTATCATTATTAGAAAAGGCAGCAGCATATATTTCCTGGCTTTAAATAATATGGGAAGGGTTGCTAAGCTGTAGAAAACAAATCAATCATGTAGAGAGGACAGTGAAAGTGGCCAAGGATATCAATGCATGAAGCAGTAACAGAGGTTCAAATTAAGTGTTACTCCTTTCACATAGATGGACTCTGAAAGATATATAGAGTCTGTGCCAGGAACAGCTTCCATTTTGAAGAATTGGTTAACCATATTGAAGTGTGCATCATACATCTTTACAAACTGCCAGTAATGTCTTTCAGGTAAGTGGTAAAAAAAAAAAAAAAAAAAAAAAAAAAAATCAATAAAACCAAGGTATATATGTTTATTACAATTAAACATTCTTACAGCAGGTAATGTTGGACTACATAACTAAATGTTAAACATAGGACTGTACTTCTACCACTGATGCCACACTAATGTTTTGTGAAGGTGCCAGTTGCAATGCAAGCAGCTTAGAATGAGCCATCCCCCACACTAACCAACACAGCAGTTACAGGCTCCCTAAGATGATTGGCATACTCCAATATTTCAAAATATCTTTGTGATAATTAATTCAGCTCTAGGATAATAAAAGAACTTATGACACGTCTTCAGATTGATGCATTAAAACAAGTTGGAAACATTGAAAGTGGTTATCTGTTAATCTACAACATTTATCTAGATTTCTTAAGTGATAAGACAATTATAAACTCAGGAAACTTGATCATAGGGCATTATAGCAGATGTTAATGAGTGGAGATGTCAAAGACTTGACTATCAGCCATAGCAAGATTTGATCAACACATTTGAACGGATTCTGTAAACAAGCATAAAACAAAATGTAAAACATTCTCTTGCACAAGCTGATGTATTTGTGTAGAATATCGAAAGTCCTCTAAAGGAGAAATGCAAAAAGGTAGAACAGTTCTATTATTATTGAAATAATCTATGGAGTAATAATGGCCCACCCGACAAGGTGGGTTTCATTTTTCTTGCAATTTTGAGTGAGCTTATGCAATATATTCTTAAATGAACCAATAAATTAGTAACTTAACATGTAATTACTGGTGGATTCTTATAGAGTATTTATAAGTGAAGAGTATTACCAACTGCATGTCGAGGAAGAGAAGAAAAAAAAAAAATGCGACAAGAGTTATTTCCCTTTTACTAACTTGTCTAAATTTTTTCCTGGTTATAAAAAGCTGGTCTTTCACATTCTAAGAAAGTGTTTATGTAGCGAAACCAAACCATATACTTTATGTATCCATGTTTTCCAGATTATAGATAGTAAGTACACTTTGATATCAAGCAAAAGTTCTGATCCACTTGCCAAGAGTTTTTTCTTCCACTACTCAAATAAAAGTTAAAGTGGTAGAGAAAACTGAAAACCAAAAGCAATGCAAGTGTAGTTTTTATTAAATTGTTTTTAAATATATGTAAAAAAGGGAAAATACTCCAGTGAGTTTTCTAAGATACAAAAGTAGTGACCCAGTGGTCACTTTATTCCATTATCATTAAAGACCATAATTAACAGATGATTTTTTTTTGTGGGGTGGGTTTACAAGTTATTGAATATTTTTACAATTCCTGTACACGTTTGATATAAATGTCAAGCCTTCAGAACATTGCCATACTAAGAAATAAAGTCTTTTTCATATCCAGTTAGAAATAAATCAGTTTTTAAAAGAAAATTGACAATGTCATTAATAAGCTTAAAGTTTAATACTATTGCATAAATGATTTTAATATTAGTGATGTTATGCTTGGCTTTTCTTTGGCAGAGTTCCAATAAAATTTGCTTAGGAATGTTAAAAAAAAAAAAAAAAATTCTCCACAAAAGCCTGACCAAAGATATTATGCTTTCTTCTTTCACTTTCCTGCACAGAGCTTTCTGAAATGCTGATTTGACAAAAAGGTTTAGGTGATCCATAATGACTTGGGGAAAGAGTGTCAGAGGTTTGTCAGCTTAAAAATTAGTAGCAGGTATAAATAAATTGGGACCCAATCTTGTTAACACTATAAAGTTTTTTTGTAAATATATTTTGCATTTTCCATACAGTATAATGAAAATGCACTGGGTACTTTTAGTTTGATAAGCTGCAGCTTTTTTTTTTTTTTTTTTTTAAATAGATCAAATGACTAAAACTGATATAAAGCTAATAATTAAAGCCAAACCAACATGCAGAAGAGGAGGGTGATAAAAAGAAAAGCTTCCAAATTGTACAAAGCAAGCACTGAGATTTGGTGGTGGTGGGGGTTGAATGGCTGCAATGGAATATCAGATTTCAAAAGATTTCCATAACTGACAATATGCTTTCCATATTTTTCTTTTCTCTATACAAATTACTATAAATTGGCCTCAAATTAGAGTGGAGGCAGAGAGAGGGGTGACACTACTTTGTATAGTTTTAAGTTTTGCTAAATCAGTCAGGAGATTAAAATCCCAGATACATAATCACTTAGAAGCAACATGGATGTTGCTGGGAGACTGCACCTGAATTCAAACCAGTTAGCAGGCAATATGCAAGAAAGTATTTCATGAAAGATGAAAGTTATTAGAATTTAGCTTATCTAAGCAACATGACATTCATAGAAATAAAAAATTCAGTAACAAGAAAAAAGCTTTTTTAAATTTTATTTTAGCTGTTTTAACTGAGAGGAAAACTTCAATGGCTCCTTTCCTCTTTTTTTTTTAATTTTAATTTTCCAATTTGCTAAATTTATAGAAAGAAACTTTCCACGTCACTGATTCACTATGTATGAACAGGCGTCAAGGAGCTGGACAAAGAATCACTTGAACCAGGAAAATAATTCTTTAAAATCATTTTTATAGATAAGGGGGGAAGAAAGAGAAGGGATTTGGATAAAAAGAGGAAGAAAAAGAAAAGCATTTGCCATGTTTGGGGTGGGCAGAAAGAGAGAAAAATGTTTAGATCAACCAAACTTGAAAAAAATGATGGAGAGAAAGTCAGAGGAAATTGTCGTGGAAGAGATGAAATGTTTTCAGAAATGTGACCATGTATGTACATATATACACACACACACACACACACAGTATTTCATTAAAATGAGTCTACAATAAAATGTTATTGGGAAGTCATTTTTGAGATACTGTAGATATCCGAGAATAGAAAAATTCTAGTTTCCAAGCCATCAGCTTAAGTTATATGCAATTGTTTGCTTTGAAGATTTGTGCTCTTTATCAGTGTTTAAACTGAATGTTAGCACAGCAACAAGTTGTTTCAATTGTTGCTTCTAGAAATAAGGTGAGCAGAAATGAACACCTTTGGTAATAGACAAAAAGGTCCATACCTACAAACATGCATGAGAATGTGTTCTTTAATTTATTAGAACCATTGGTTTTGATTTTTGTTCTTTTTCCTGTTATTGATATATTATGCCACCTTTATTTACAGGCCATCATGTGAGTATGAAATGTAAGCAGGGGGGGTGCATGTAAGCAGGTATTTATATACATAAGGATAAAGTTCCAAGAAATTGAAATCCTGCAGAGACCAAACTCAAATGTAGACCAGTGATGATAGATCATCATATGCACTTGTACAGGTGGACTAAAACATGAATACAGAAGATAATGAAAGAAAAAAGGGAAAAGCAGCAAGCCATAAAAAACAAACCTAGGTCAGGTTGGGGGGAAGGGGGAGGAAAATGTTATGACAGGAAATAAATTCCTTTTGTGTAATTGTTAACAATGGCGAGAGATATTGATATTATAAAGAAAAAAAAATGAAAGTCCAGTTACAACACGACACATCCCCCTTTCTTCTTCTTCTTCACTTGAAGTGCTGCCCTAGTTGCAGTCTCAAACACTTCACGGACCCCGTCTTTGGTCTTAGCAGAGCATTCTAAGTAGCTGTAGGCATTTATTTTCTCAGCCATTGCCCGGCCCTCCTCTGGTCGTACAGGTTCCTGCTTCATCTTCATTAGTTCCCTCTTTGTGTTCTCATCATTGCGAAGGTCCTTCTTGTTGCCAACCAGAATGATGGGTACATTGGGGCAGAAATGTTTCACTTCTGGTGTCCACTTTTCAGGGATGTTCTCTAAACTGTCAGGACTATCAATTGAGAAGCACATAAGAATCACATCTGTATCTGGGTAAGACAAGGGCCTCAGCCGATCATAATCCTCTTGGCCAGCTGTATCCCAGAGAGCCAGTTCAACCTGAAAGTAAACAAAACCCCATTAAAAATTTAACAAAGTGTAATGTTGACTTCTTGTGAGGATTTGTTCTACAACAGAACATTTCCTTTTAACCTAATGCAACATTACTTTTCAATAGCTTTAGAACTTGGCAGTTTACAGATTTTAAGATATTTTGCTGGGAGCAACATTAAAACTTTTTTCCTTTTTAAACTATCAAAAAGCTAGAATCCTGGTTTACAATATTAACTGCAAATCCAGTATAATAATAAAAAAAAAAAAAAAAAAAAAAACTTAAGTTTTGGAATATTCTTGAATGATTGATTTTATTAAATACTTTTCAATGTTTTTTTATCTCATGAATGTGAAAGATTTCCTGCCATCATTTTGTATGCTAACCTTTAGCCTTTCCCGTGCCTGTTATTTGTTGAAAGTCAAAATAAATACTTACAAGACAATTATACTCACCATTTTAGGTTTCTAAAATAAACAATGAATCAAATTTAAGCCTGGTTTAAAGTCCTGAGATTTTGAAAAGAAGACTTACAAATATCAACTTAAAACAAGCATAATAAAATGCCTTGCAACTGAAAATTTTGTTCACCTTTTAAATATTCATGGAATCACATGGAGAGAGAAAGGAAAAAAAAAAAAAAAAATCTCATTAATAAAGCAAACAATCATTTTGAATATTGCCTGGTTTCAATCATTAACTTTAGCATTTTCCATATAATGTTGGAATGCAGAGGAAACAAGTTCTAGGAATAGATGATCAAGCTGGTTAACCAACATCAACTAATATTACATCTAGTTGAAAAAGCTAACCGATTGATAAAGGAAATTAAAATTTAATACTAATTAAGTAGCAAGGATTTTGAAATCAGTACTAATAACAATCTACTTGTGGAAAGTGATTAATTTCAAACTGTAGCCTTTCAAAGCTCAAGTCTTCATTTATTATATATATATATATATATATATATATATATATATATATAGAAAAAGAAAAGTTCTGTGTAATCAACACCAGCAAGGCTGGATTGATAAAGATTTTGTCATAGGGGTTTAATAATCACAACTTATTGGCAGGGGGGGTGCTGTGTACATATTCTTAAAGCACGCAGGCATTGAATAAAGAGAATTTATTAGTTTAACAGCTACTTATATAAAAAAAAAAAAAAAAAAAAAAAAAGAAAAAAAATTACTATTTAATTCTAATTAATTCTACCTTACAACCAGATAGTGTACACACACTGAAATATAGATAAAAAAGGTATGAAAATAACATGTAAAAAGTTGGTGAATGAATTTCAGTCAGTTATTGACAAGATTAATGCAAATTAAACAGTAGTGAGAAAAAAAAAAAAAAAGGCAAAACACATTGAAGAATACCAGCCAAAATTTATTTCGAGCACATGATACAAAGTAGAAGAGACTTTAACTACAATCTGGGGGGATTGAAAGTTGACGAGGGAAAGGACAGGTAAGGATGGGGCAGGTCAGCCCCTAACCAACAATGAAGAATGAAACTTCGGCTCATACTGTCCACATTTCTGAGGGAGAAAGGGGCAAGTCATCCAATCAAACTGACAGAGGAGGGGGGGGTCCACTACAACCTGTTGTAGTTTGGAGAGTAACCGTCTGAGGAAAAGGCTTTATTGAAATTAAGTTAAAAACAAAACTATGGAAATTGGGAGGTAAACCAAAGTGGTCTCCGTCAGTCAGAGTTAAAATTGATGGATGGAAGTGGGTACAGAAAAACTTGTCAAAATAAAGTCATTTGAAAGATTGTAAAATAAATATGAAACTAGAAACAGTAGGAAAAAATAATTTTAAATTTAAGTAGTGCAAAGAAAAGTTTCATGAATTAGCAGCTTCCTTTTTTCCTTTGGTACAGGAAGAATGCAGAAAAGGAATGGCAAAAGTACAATCAAGTGAAATTGAAATTTGAAGCTAATTTTATTAGATTTTCTTTTCCCCAGTTGCATGGGTATGTTATGTTGGGTGGAGTGGGATGGAGTGGCAACCAATGGCCAAACAAATGATAATGATGCACAAGTTTTGTTTGTTAAGAGGCTTACCCTCCACTAACTCTTGATGCCCCCCCCCCTTTTTACTAACATCAGTAGCCTAAACAAAGTGGATTCTAAATTGGAGAGGGGGGGGGGCAAGAATTATAGACTAATACTTGCAGAAAATCCATATAGACATGGACTATGTAGGGAGAGAGTCCTAGTCAGAGCAATGGGGGGTGCAAATAAAGCAAGCAAAGCTTTTAGAGAAGAAAGAAAAAAAAAAAGTAAAAAAAACACTAAGAGATATAGGTCGCACTAAATATACCAGTTCTTTTCTCGCCAGAGTTAAAGCTGTTGAATAAGTTTCAAAATAACTTTCTGCATAAATATATAAAAATTCTTCAGAATGAAAGTTTGACAGATCAGCTTTGGCTTTTAAATGACTTCCAATTGCCCTTTAATAGCTGTATGTGTGTGGTGGTGATGATGATGACGGAGGTAATCAGAAGTAGCATTTACTTATCTCCATCATAAAGCAGAAGTATAATTGTTAGCCCCTTCATCAAAAGGGGTATAGCATTTTATTTTTGCATGCTGGATGAATCCCATGTAACTTTTGTGAAGGAAGAGCAAAGAGAAAAAAATTTGGAAGAGGACAATTACTTCTGACTAATCTATACAAGTTTTTCATCCAATTAATATTAGATATAGGGAAATAAATTTCATTAGGAGGAGAGAGAAAGTGGGGTGTTACCCCATCACTGCATTGGTAATTACTAAAATAAGTTTGGGAAGGTAAACAAATTTAACATTCGCATCTTTTAGTGTTTCACCGTCTAGAAACGTGTTTGTTCTCTTGAATTAAAGAGCAGATGCAGAGATAGTAAATTTTAGCTCTTAATGTTCAAGTATTGGGGAAGGTATGGATACCAACTAAGAATTTTCCTTAAGATTTAACATAGGACTAATATTGGTATTGCCAGTTCAAGAAACAAGACACAAGCAAGCAAACTTTGGGACATACCAACAGTTGTCACACACTGCAGCAGCTTTCATTGCAAGCCAGAAGACAACTTTAATTATTATAAGGCACTAAGGCCATTAAAACTGAAAATGGAGTTGCCATGGACAGCAGCAATATATTTTGGATTTTAAACTATAATTGCTTCATATAAAAAAAAAAAAAAAAAAAAGTATCAAGTGGCAGAATATGCCAAGAATTTACAAAATGCAGTAACTGATCACAGAAGCAGAACTGGAAATCTACAAAAATCCCAGATAGAAGAGAGGGAGAGAATAAACACCTAAGAAATCTAGTGGAATGTGAAACTGTTAGTAAGTGCTGAGAAGGCTTCTAAAATTAATAGAATTTTGATCTTAGCAGCAGCAACTAATATACAAGGTTGCATCTATTGTACAAACCTTGTCCAAATAAGCACATTTAAATGTGATACATAATACAAGTGAGGGGGTCTAGTAGCATTAAAGATGGGGGTTTAGTTTAGGGATAGCCTCCAAATATGACAATAGAGGGGAGAGAAAGAGAAAGAAAAAAAAAAAAAAAAAAAAAAAGCAGGAGCAAATGGGTGTTATTAGTAACTTAAAATATTTTGTATCCAGTAGGATTTGCTTATTTTGTATCCAGATCGAGATTTTCCAGAGAATAATGCAAGATTCTACTACTGATGCTGCTGCCGTCAGTACATTTAAATTAAATTTTATTTTTATTTATTTTTTTTTTAACAGTGGTGCCACTGCTAATGCCAACCAAAAAGATGGTCAAACTCCACTTCCCCACTTACCATCCAACTGCAACCTCTTCTAGAACATGAATACATGCATGATCCCCCCCACACCCAAGGAAAAAAAAAAAAAAAAAAAAAAAAAATGGTGGGGATGACCATACAGACACGGGAAAGAGGTGAAATTGCACAAAAGAGCCAAGGTCACAGCTGAACATGCCCAGAATGTCTATCTTGTTACTGCTGCTTGCTTGGAGTGGAGGATCATTGAAGGAACCAGAGGGAGAGAGAGAGAGAGAGAGAGTAGAAAAAAAAAAAAAACTGAAGGAATAGTGGTCTGTTGGTCAAATGGTCAGTCATGTCATGCTGGTGAGGGCAGTAGCAAGTGCTGCATTTTCTTTTGAAGGAAGAAAAAAAAAAAAAAAAAAAAGCCTTGTCTCATGACAAGCTGGTAAGGAAAAATGCAAATGAGAACAGCAGACAAGAGTAGCAGGATTTCATGTTGAAAACTGGTTAGCACTTTCTTTATAAAGAACCACTGTTGATGCTGGCAATATTATTCACCATTAAAATTATTCCAGAAGGATTGTAAAAAATTTTTTTTTTTATTGTTTAAAGGTTTTGGAAATGGTTGTGCATACCATTACAATCAGCAACTGTCAAGAATATTTATCAAGAAAGACAAACACGGATACATTTGGAAAGACCATTGAATCTTTCAGATATCATTGGACTATAAAAATATGAAAACCTTCCTAGAACAAAATACATTTGCCTTTCTTCTTTTTCTTGACTTGTAAAGCTGCCCTGGTTGCAGTCTCAAACACCTCTCGTACACCTTCCTTAGTTTTAGCTGAACATTCCAAGTAAGAGAAAGCACCAATTTTGTCAGCCATTGACTTGCCCTCTTCAGCCTTAACAGGCTCTTGCTTCATCTTGGCCAATTCTCGGCGTGTCACATCATCATTGCGCAGATCTTTTTTATTGCCTACCAATATAATTGGCACATTAGGACAGAAATGCTTCACTTCTGGGGTCCACTTCTCAGGAATATTCTCCAAACTGTCAGGGCTATCTATTGAGAAGCACATAAGAATTACATCTGTATCTGGATAAGACAAGGGCCGTAATCTGTCATAATCCTCTTGACCCGCTGTATCCCATAGTGCCAGTTCAACCTGAAATAAATACAACATTTCCGTAAAGAAAAATTTAAAATAAATGAAACATTTAAAATATTTAAAGGAGTCTTTCAAAAAGTAAAAAAGAAATACTTATCCAGCAATTTTTTTTTTTAAGTTTCAAAATGAATCAATTTAAAAAGCTGGTCTTTTAGTTTAACCATATTTAAATTAACATTTAAATAAGATTATGAATGATGTTTAGTTTTCTCGTCCAGGAGTTTTGTGTTTTTTAAATTGCAGCTCAACAAAATATTCCCCCATTTAAGTTTTCTATACATAAAAAAAAAAAACAAAAACAAAAAAAAACTGCAGTTTCAGATATTTCATAAATCAAAATACAAACTTAAGACTTTCTAGTAGACAAACTAAGCTTAATATAAATATGAATGCAGCTCAGTGATCAGGACAGAATACAGTTTAGTTTTATGAATAGATTCAAGTTGTAAGTTAATATAAAATTCTGATTCAAAATCCATACATTTTCTGAATTTTGAAATGCTACAAAAATTCATTAGAATTAAAGCAAGATTTTCCTAGGTTTTTGCCACCACTTAGGAGTTTCTGAACAATTTAACTAATAGAATTGACATGCAACATTTTCTGTAATTGTGAAAGCTCCCTCCCACTGCAAAGGGAAAGTTTCATGCCTGTCCTTAGTTGGCAGTCCATGAAAGGTTTAGGCAAGCAATAGTAAAGACGCATGGATTTGGCTAAGGCTCTAATGCAAAACCTATTAGAAGCACTATGGAGACATTTCTATATTCTTAGGGAATTTAGACACAACAAACTTAGGGACAGGTGAGAATATCCAAGAGGCACTAGAAAATTGAGAACTGCTTACTTAGAAGCAGAATCAAACAGGCAATTTTTTTTTTTGTAGGGAGGAGAATTGATAAAAAAAAAAAAAAAAAAAAAAAAAAAATAACCAATAAATAGCATTAGTGAAGAGTTATGGAGAATCTGAAGACTGCTTTTTTTTTTTTTGAGGTGATTTAACTAGCAAATTTAGGTATAAATGAATACCTAACAGCTGCAACAAGGCACACACAAAAAAAAAAAAAAAAGCCGGAGAGAAAGGGAGAGGGACAGAAAGAAGCCATGCTAAACTCAAAAACCTTTTTCTAAAAAAGGTGACAAGTGTTTGTCACAGTAGCATAGTTTGTAAGTAATTTCCAACACTGTGCATATTTATAAAATACACACCACAGAAATGAGGGAAGGAAAGCTTGTAATTGGGTGGATGGGGATATAACTCAATTTAGTAATTTTAACCACTTCTGCATCACTAAGTTTTCATTTGAATAATTGTTTAGGATAAGTTGGTAGTCACAGAAACAAATTAGTGAAGTAGTATTAATAAAAGTTAATACTTTTATAGTTTAATGCAAATGACCCATTAAGGAAGGGAAAAAAAAAAAAAAAAAAAAAAAAAAAAAAAATCTACCTGTATTCTCCGTGAACAGCCAAGCCAAACCTGGGCAATGATGTTTCATTTCATTATTAAGATGAAAATATTTACATCAGTTTGAAAGGGGAGTAAAATCAAAATAGAAATTAAAGCTATTTACTGATTGGATAAGTCTTTTACAAACACTAATATTTGTACAGATTTTCAAATTTTAAGTTTGGTATTAGTTTATATAAGTATTTTCCACAAGGGAAACCAAATTATGAAAAAATAAAAGCAAAAAAAACAAAAAACAAAACAAACTAAATTTCTCCAAAAAGTTTGTAAAACTTACAGGAAATGTTCATCCTCTTGTTTATAGAACAAGAGGGTGACAATTTTTTTTTTGAGCCAGGGACTTTAATAAAAAAAAAAAAAAAAAAAACTCTAAAGAGGTTAAAACCAGTTTGCTTACACTCAAATGATTCTGCACAAATAACATGCTAACAAGTTTATTCCATGCACTTAAGTATATTATCCATGCAATTTCTTCAACCACACTGAATTAAGCAAAGTTCTACAAAATATGACAAGAATTAGCCATGGTGCAAGTAGATACAGATAATAACTAATATAAAACTGATGTCTAAATAAACTTGCTTCACCACAGCAAGAGACAAATAGGAACTAATAATTAGGGAGAATGACCAGAGAAATCTTACTGTTAGGTAATGCCAGTGTTATGAAGAGATGCTACCACAAATTTTTCATAACTAGGAGAGTGGGAAATAAAAACACCTGAAGTCTTTTTAAAACATGCTGACAGTCTACAACAATCTGACCAGGTTGAAGCTTTTAAAAAAAAAAAAATGTAAGGAGGGAGAGAGAAAAAAAAAAATCCAAGTTATATTTATATTTTTTCAATATCTTTAAGCCTATATTTGTAAGAATTCCATACATAGATAGCACAGATTTTATAGTCAGTAGTATGCCAATATATAGTATATTAAGATTACTTAGAACCAATTACTTAATTAAAAACAAGCTTTTAAATTATTGCATAAGTGATGGAAACTATGAAACTGACAATTAGGTTGTATGATGCCAATTGCTATTAACAGAAAGACTACACATTTACTATCTTAGCAACATTCTAAAAAGGTGCCTCTATAATAATGTCTTATTTTATTTGTAAAATTTATAAATCTGAATTCAGTCCTTTTTAAAAGGTTTAAAAGAGGGTAATACAGCAAGCATTCCAATTTGATAAAATTGGAATAACTAATTTCTATAACTACTTAAATTTAACTGTCATTTAGTTCAATACTTTTACTGTCAAGCAAAATTAAGAAAGTGTTGAGTCAAGAAGGTAAAATAAAACTAAACAAGGTTTTAAGTGTCTAAGATATAGCTTACTCCAAAAGGCCAAATTAGATTTCAATATTCAAGATTTATCAAAATAGTACCGTGAAGGTGATGAGAAGCAGGTAAAACAGCTTTTAACTGCCAAACAGATGAACTAACAGACAAGCTGAAAACCTAAAAATATTCAGCTAAAATAAAATAAAAAAAAAAAAAGAAAAAAAAAAGGGGGGTGCACTAGTAGCATAAGCAAGTAGCTGTTAATGTAGTAAACATTAAAAGCAATACAAAATCTAAATAAAAAGGCATAAACTTAGTTATTTTAATGATTGACTTCAGAGGTATAATGGATTGCAATAAATTCCTTGTATTCTAAGAAAGAATAAAGTGAGAGTGATCACAGGTGGGGGGGACTAGCTGGTTTCAAATGTTAACTGCCATGACCTTTACAAGAATATTAATTTGCCTTAGTCGAGAGTAATAAAGAGGGAACTTTTCCAAGCAAAAAATAGGGTTATAACAAATATTAAGTGTCTAACATTACTAATATAGCCAATATTAGCACCATCAAGTACATCATGGTGACTTACTTTTAATATAAACACATGCTGCTCCAGCTGTATGTTACATAGAGGTAGATACATGTATATTACCACAGTAATAAACTATGACTAAAGCTTTTGGTTAAGACAAGGCTTTTCAAAAAGTTGAGTCTGGATTATTAACTGTACAATTACCTCACCCTTTTATTATTGAAAGCTGACCCAGTTTTATGGCAACTAATAGCAACAAGAAGGCAGGAAACTTTATGAAGTAGGTAACTAGAGCCGGATATTCCTCACTGCTGACACATCAACCAAATTCGCATATGACAGCAGCAGCCAGTAAGGCCAACACCCAAATTTTTTCCAGAAGTAAATTTGCTGCTTGGTATTAACAAACCCCAGTGTCAAAATGCATGACAACAGGCTAAAAACTTTTTTCTAAACAAAAATGGAGATTGTAAAGGATTTAGTTTATTACAGACTGACTTATTTTTATGTCAATTCTAAAATTGGCAAGTTGTAACCTTCAGTATAATAATGAAATTATTGGGGGGGAAAAAAAAAAGAAAAAAAAATTTTTTACTGTGAGATTTACTCTTCATTCCAAGTGAGAGGCTCTGAAGTGAACACAAGTGATATAGAATGACAGACATTAAAACTTGGATTTTGTGCTTCATTCAAAAATATCACTCACCTGAAATAGGTATAAAATATTTTCCAGTTTAAAATAGAATTTAAAATTTCATGTCCTTTAGAGAAAATGTAAAGAAATCCAATAGAATTTTGCTTAGACATTACTGATAAGCAAACAAAGCTTAAGTTTTAATACAAAAGACAGGACTTCATAATTTACTAATAACAAAACAGTGGAACGTCAGTTATCTGAACAAAATATTTGTTCAGATAATTGAATTATCCAAGTTATAGCAACACACAGAAGCAGGCTTAAAGGGTTTGCATTCATTCAATTGATAAAATGAGCAAAAATGTAGGACTTGGCTCAAAATAAGGCTACGTTTAAATAATGAAAAAACGTAGCGAGTTTTCAGTTGCCTTATTTTGTTATGCCTTTTTAAGTCACGTTTCATGTTAAAAAAAAAAAAAAAAAAAAAAAGTGTTGATATTTAAATGCTTTAAAGTACACATTCTTCAGGAATGTGACCAGCCATCACTTGAACAAAATCCCCTTCTAACAGATTTGTACTCTTTAATAAAATAAAATTCAGTATTCATAGGACCTTTAAGTTTATAGAACATCTGTAATTCAGATAATCTGTGTTTGGATAACCAACATTCCAATGTATATCAAAGCAAATGACACTTATCAGTGCAACAAAGCAATGCTCAAAACTTTTAAACTTAAAAAGCAAAGCAGTTTTAAACAAGATTCAAATATTAAACAAAGCTAGTTAATTACTGTTTATCTGGCTTGCTTGGCAAGAATAAAATTCAATATTTTAAGCCAAGAAATGATTGAAGTTATTTTTTAATAAGCTTCAGTTCAATGGAAAAAAAGTATCAAGACAAAGTCAATAAAATGACATCTGCCAAAAATATGAAATATGAGCTAAGTTGAGCATTTAGTATTTTTGTTTCTACATAAGGACCACTTTACCAGTCTTTATTAAAAGACTTAACAAGCAGTAAGAAGCACATCTCCAAGTTGATGGATTGGTGCTCACTTTACTGATTTTTTTCTTCACAGACAAGTAGAAGCCAGGCAGCAGTACAGTGCTCAAAGAAAAAAAACTGAATTGTAAAACTAACTGCATGCAATTTTTTTTTTTTTCTTCAATCCACAACAGAAATTTTTTAAAGCACTAAAAACTAAAATTAGTCTCATTTTATACTATAACTAATTCAAATGGTGACTTACATTTTAGGAGAAACCAAATCTAAATTTAGGAACTCTTTTTTAAATACAGCATGCACTTAAATTTTTAAGGTTTGCTTACCTGAACAATACAGCAGCTTCAGTTGAAAATGCCCAGTGATCAGTTTTAATACACCACTTGTAGAAGAATCACTTTTTGCAAATTCGCGATATTGGCAAAATAACATCTTGCCCATAATAGTTTTAGCAGAGAAAACAAAATAAATAAAATCAAAAACAACTAAATAATGAAAACACCAAAAGCAACACTAAGACCTAACAAAATTACCATCCCAAATCCCAATGAATATTTATTTAAAAAAAAAAAAAAAAAAAAAAAAAAAAAAGTTTCAGCTGATTTGTTTAGAGAGAAATTTGTGTATAAAATTTCAAAAAGAAAAAAAAAATTCCTATTCAATCTTTGGTGTAACATAAATGATAAAAAAAAAAAAAAAAAAAAAAAAAGGACCAAGTAGATATTTCCACAAAATTGATAGCTAATGGTGTTTATGGAGACCATGAACATGAATTTGGCCCTACTCAAAAACACTAAATTGTTTGAGGAGTAGCCAGTCAGGAAGAAGAGTCTGCATATAGAATTAATAGAGCTGTTGAAAACCTAACTCCCAGAATGTTCCAAGTAACATTTGTAAAATTGGTTAAAAATTAAATCAAATCACAACTGAAAGGTCACCAGACATCACCCATTAGAAACATTGAAGGTGAGAAAATACCAACTCCAAAATTGAAAATTTAGTGGGAGAGGAAGACACTTAACTTAAGAAACCTAAGCAGGGCATGGAGAGCTCCAGTTAAATTTTTTTAGTAGAGAAGGTTTCACAATTTTTTGGTGAATCTGGAAAGGAATCGTTATAAAAATAGGGGAGGGAGTCACAACTGGCCTCCATATGCATTGGAAAATAAGTACAGAATCTGATATCAGCACACACACACAAAAAAATTAAAAAAAATTAAAATTTTCAATTATAGTCCAAATGTACTCAAAAAGGAGAAAAGAAAAAAAAAAATAGGAAGAGGAATTTGAGCACCAATAACCCAAAATGTGAAGGGGATAAATAAATTGATAGTTCCTTCACATTAATAGAGGATTTTCCAGAATTGTACAGGCACACATTTCTAGTAAAGAAAAAAAAAAAAAAGAGAAAAGAAAAGAAAAAGAGTGCTTGAAATATTTTTCAGGAACATTTCAAGAGTCCAAGTAATGTTAAACCAATAATGCATTTGCTGAACAATGAAGAGACCAATAGAAGTTTGAACAATTTTCTGTAGATTCCTTTTAATATACAAAATACTACTGAAGGCAATATGTAACTCACCTGTTTGCCATCTACTTCTATATCTGCTACATAGTTCTCAAAAACTGTAGGGACATAGACCTCGGGGAATTGGTCTTTACTGAATACAATTAGCAGACAGGTTTTACCACATGCACCATCTCCCACAATGACCAGTTTTTTCCTAATAGCAGCCATTGGAGCTTCAAAATCTGTTAAAAAACAAAAAAACAAAAAAAAAAAAAAAAAATAAGTTGAATTTAAGCAATATTGATGACAGTATAAAAGTTTAAAGAGAAAAAGGTCTCTAAACTTAATTTCTTTCCCTAAGCTGACTAAATTCTTGAAAAGTGGGAGAATTTATAGTTAGTTTCTTTTAATGATAGTTGGTATTCAGTTTTCACAAATCAAATTGAAATATGCAAATAAAATTGTGTTTAACCTGGAACACCTGGTAAATCCAAAGAGGAAAAAAAAAAAAAAAAGTTTAAGTTTAAAAATGAAAAAAATTTTAGTTTTAATTTCAAACTAATAAATTAAGTTTTATATTTTCAATAAGCAAAATACTTTGCATTTCAAAATGAATTTAAATTCATTGGGAGGAATTTAAAAAAAAAAAAAAAAAAAAAAAAAAAAAGGGAGGTTGTTGTTATGGAGGTGTTGATAACTATCTTGACAGGAAAAAAAAAAAGTTCTAGAATAAAGTCTATGGAGACATCTGTAAAAATTACTTGAATATACAAGAAGACTAAGAGTGAGTGCAGTTTTTTCTTTTTAATCTTTTTAAAATATAGGAAAAATTTAATGCTTTATTGAATTTTAGGTACCTTGGCTTTAAATTTATTATAGCTACTGCTCTTATTTTCTGGTAGACGTCTGTATTTACAAAATCGGTACTTTAAAAAAGGTTTTAAAATACAATGAGGGTGGGGTGGTGGTGAACTGTAAGGTTTTCCATTGATAAGGCAAGTTTTTATCATCCAACTGGTACAAATTAAGATAAAATTAAGATTTAAAAGTAAAACTATAAATTAAATTTTTTTTTTTTTTTTAAGACAAGCCACCATATATCTTATTCATAAAAAGCAATTAAAAGCTTCTGTCTTAGTTTTATATTTTTATAAATCAGATTTTCAGTAAAAAAAAAAAAAAAAAAAAAAACCTGCTTATCAAGCCCTCCAAAATTGAATTTCTCAATTTCATAGAATTAAATGTGTGTGGAAAGTGGGAGAGTAAAAAAAAAAATAAAAATAAATAAAAAATATAATCAAGATTTTGTAAAAATAAAAAATCCTTATTGACGATAAAATTAAGCATGCCTTATTTTTTAGCAAATCTTACATAATCGAATGATTAAATTATTCGAATTTTTAAAATGAGCACTTTAGAGCGAGTTTTGTTTTTTTTTTGTAAATCATTCTATTTGAAAGCTTTTATCTTCACATCAGAAGATAAAGATCAAGAGCTAAATAGCATACAAATTTACCTGCACGAGAGTTTATCAAATCATCAAATGTCTAGTAAGCCATTTATTTCTATAGCGAAACGAAAATAGTCCAAATGAAAGTAACTTAATGCTTTATTTTAATTTCAAAACGAAACCTCCCTGAAGTAATGGCCACAGCCAAAATTACGATTTTAGAGGGTGTGTGCGCTATATATAAAAACGAACGAAATGCAAGTCAGATAAAATTAAAATTCTGTCTTTATAGCAAAGTTTTAATTGTGAACACGATGTAAGGGAGAGCAATGCTATAACAATAACATTGTAAAACTTACAATTGAATGTAAAATTGTAGTCTTCGTTCTACAACCGAACCCTTAAAGATTAAGTTTATTTTCAACAACGTGAATAGTATGAATATTTAGATACTAAAATATAAACTATGTTAATGATTGCAGGTTTAAAAAGAAAAAAAATTTTTTTTTTTAGTAATCTCGTATATATTCGCTATTACATTTACACTTATAGATTTATACTATTATAGTCAATGAGCCATGTTTGGATTAAAGTTAAAGATCTTATTTGTTAAACGAATACTCTCCCAGACATGTCAAATTTGCTTTGTTTTTAATTTTACATTTTTTTTTTAAGGCAAACTGATATTTTATAATTACAGTCACGGGAAGATAAAGCGCAATAATAAAAAGCCTGATAAAAATTTAGTGGTTAAGCTTTTTTAGTTAGACAGCCATCCCCACAACCCCAGATGATCGATCTAAATGCTACGGCCTTCCCAAGTACATAATGCGGAAAAGTCTTTCCGGCAATGTGAAGTAAAAAAAAAAAAAAAAAAAAAAAAAAACTTGTTTTGCACACCAGATTACGGAAAATGAAATCTGAGAAATGTCGTAGAATATAATCGGCTAAGACAAGCTGCTAAAAAAAAAAAAAAAAAAAAAGGTAAATGCCTGGCAGAAAGAAATTGGCATCACTTAATTACATGAGCAATGCAGCTATTCCTTTGTTAGCCACATCTTCCAACCATTTACAATATTATTATTAGTGAAAGACATAACTCAGGAAAAAAAAATAAAAATAATACCAGATTCGAAGTCGAGCATAATTTGAAAAACTTAAGTGAAGTGTTTCAGTTTATGCTTCCAAATGTTTAATAATGTGATAATTTTATTTTTGTTGACTAGCCAATACAGAGCAGTCAGAGAAAGAACAGACTGGGAATAGGTAAGGAACGAGAAAAGTCGAATAAAGACTGGGGGTGGTGGTGGTGAGTAAACTACAGGTTCAGTCTTGGTTCACGAACAACTTCAATATGTATATTATTTACATTTATACAAAAACATTATGCATCAAAATATCCCACATGCTTAAGCTTATGGACATTAACCATCATGGTGCGATATGCATTTTAAAACGTAACGCACAAAGCAGTAGTGTTGTCTTGTGGCGGCGGTCGCCACCAGTATTATGTCAAAAGAATTTGCTTTAGGTCTTTAACAACAAAAAAAAAAAAAAAAAAAAAAAAAAGGAATATTTTTTTAGAAATAACTTGATAGGAATAGGCAAAATATGTAAAAGTTGCAAATAAACAAAGTTCCAAGAGGAAAAAATGCTTTTAAAGATCTTAAACCGAAAGACAAGGGCAGCATTGTCAAGTAGGTTATAAATTCAACTTTATATTTAACGGTAAGAAAGAATACAAGTTTAAAGAGGAGCAAGATTGCCAGAAGTGGAGGTAGTAAATAAAATAGGTCGTTGAAATAGCTGATGTATAATCGTGTAGGTAGAACGAAGAGGAGAGAGAGAGAGAAAGACTGACTGCATTTGGGTGGGGCAAGTGAATAACTAGTAGCAGCAGCAGGGTCAGATGGTTACAAAGTCAGTAATCAGATGGTACTGTTGCCCATTTATTAAATTCTTCACAACAGATTAACCATAGCATACGGTGGAAGATGGGAAATATCTTCAGTTTTAAAATTATGCGAATAAAACCAAGGAAAATTTTGGATGGAAATGAGAAAATAAGATTAAGTTTCCAACCGGAAACAGGCAAATCTAAAAAATAAAAAATGTCGGCCGAAGAAAGGTCTCCGCTTAAGATGAATAAAATCGAAGACAGAATAATGTTTCAATTAATTAGAATGTAGAGATTAAAATATTTTACTCAAAATATAGTTAATTATCGCGAGGACCTACTTTTTATACACAACATATCGGTAGAGTAATATTAGTAATAATAAAGCTTCTGCAAGAGACATCGTCTGATTTTAGGGAGAGGGAGGGAAGAGCGAAATAAAACGAGCAACAAAAAAAAAAAAAAAAAAATAAATAAATATGGATATTCTTAATTTGGACTGATTTACTAAATATGAATTTTAAGACTAAACCCTTATTTAAATAAAAATTTAAATGTTCATATTTGGAAAAATTATCACTCCTGTAGAAAAGTTATTTTATTCCTAGTTTTAGTTGGATTATAAAGCTAACGCACAGAAAAGAATGGAATAAATTATTTCAATTAAGGAAAAACAATTAAAATTACACTGTTACCTTCAATGATTAGAGAAAAAATAAATTTTGTGAGTGCCCCTTTCATAAGAACTCTTCTGTCTATCGAAATAGATTTATTTTCTTTATACTCAACGCGGACACATTCATCCGCTATTTAAACGAATTCATCATTTATTATTGTTAGAACAAGTTTAGATCGGTATTGTGACCAGAATATGGTTACATAAAATAAAGGAAGGACTAATTTTCCTTACTAAAAAGTTACGCAAGTATCAAGTGAAATAGACTGGTAAAAAAAGCAATATGGCGACCGAGGAATTTAAAATTCTTTTCCTCCCTTCCCCTCTTTTCATTTGTACCTTTTGGCTTTAGATGAGGAAGAGTATCGGCGTGACGAACAATACTCTATATATATATATATATACACACACAAAAAACTCAGATTAAAATAGTTTATGTATGTGTATATATATATATATGCGCGTGCATATACATAAGCGTGTTAGTAACAATGCGACTTCAAGAAAAAAATTCTTGAACTAAACAGGAAATTCATTTTTATAAATCAGATTTATGAAAGAACTCATCACAATATTTACAATTTAAATATTGTAATTTTGGTAAGTGATTTCATTTACAAGAGCTCAATAACCGTATACGCTAGAATTTTACGAGAATAATACTAAGGATTGTACAATTTTATGTCCTTAACGAAGCCAGGAAAGAGGAAAAAAAAGAAACCGGTTTTATTTCTAGAACAAACGGGACTTCACAATTATACAGTAATTTTTCTTTATTTCTCTGAAAACTAAAACCTTACGATGTTAGAAGGTCGCTTGTCGGGCAAAGACCCTAAAACAGAGCGCCATTATCACTGTCAGTTTTGTTTTTCTTTTTAAAAATTTGTTTGTTTCCAATTATGACTTAAAAATAAAGCTAAAAACATCAAAACACGAAATCCTATTTTTTTTCAAGAGAAGTTTTAAGTTATACCAGTTGGGGGTACCATTTTTTAATCTGTGTATTTGTTCACATCTAAAATAATGCAGACATTTTGAGTCATCACTTCCTAATAACTTAAAACATTTTTGGAACAGCTTGAAGGATTCTTTTTTTGAATAAGAAAAAAAAAAAAAAAAAAAAAAAAAGATTGTTACATAAAGGATTGGCTTCAAGTTAAACATGTTATAAGACTCGATAGAATGAACAATATAGTGGCTACTACCAACGAAGAAAAGAAAACGAGGAAAAGTAATGGGCCAAGATCAGAAAATAATTCTTCACTGTTGAAGTTCAAACCACTGACGAGTACAGTAGTAGACAGGTTAGAGATACTTTGAAACACGGATAAATATGAACCTATATAAAAGACAGCCACAAGTGCCGACAATTATATGATTAAGCCTCTTTTTTCTAACCAGTTGGCGGTTTAGCAAGCCAGTAACTGAAATTCCAATCAACTGCTTCGCTTCTTTATTAAAAGAAGCAGAGCTAGTCACTCAACATTTACAGAAAGTGGATTATGAAGTGGTAGAGATTAAACTAGCTTAAAAATAAAGTAAGAGAATATGGATTATTTATAATAAAAGGGGGAGAAATGAGAGTCCTGTATAATAAGCGTAGATTTAAGTTTAGGCGAGAGGTAAAAGAAAAATCGATTGGAATTAACGTTTTTACTTACTTAGGTAGGTTAGGTATGTATGCCTGGCAAACTCACCTCGAACAACAACAACTAGCTGCTGCTGCTGTTTGTTGGAGGGAGTGTTTCAGTCGGGCAAAATGGCTGCCAAGGATTACAGAATAGGAAGGAGAGGAGTAGGACGAGGAAACAATGAGAAGGAGAGGCAAAAAGAGGGCGTTGGTTAGAGAGACAGAAGGAAACATGCAAAGAGATCGAGAAGAATGTGCTATAGAAGGTGGTGGGAGAGAAAGGTGTTTATGACAGAGTGAGAGAGAAAGAGATGAGCTGTTGAGGAGGTAACAGGAAAGTGTGGAGTGTTCATCATGGCGGACAATCGGGGTTTCTGGCATAAAGGGAAGAAGTGGAATAAAAGTTATGTACATAGAATAGACAAGGAAGAACCACAAACACACAAAAGGAACAAAATACCACAGCCAATGATGAGGATGCAGTAGTCACAGACTAGAGAGAATATGGTGTAGATGACAAACGCTTTCGTAAGAGCAATGAAATGAATGGCAAGACTAAGAAGAGGCTACCTCTCTCTCGTGTTGTCACAGTCACACCTTATTTAGCACCGGGAGGTTATTTCTCGTACTAGCTTTTAATCCTTGGTTGAGTATAAACACGTTAAACTATTCTTGTGCTGGTTACAGAAAGGTCCGAGTTTCCTAGATGCATTTGTGAGCAACTATTGTGAAGCATTGAAGGGATGTAAAAATGTGAATCCGTCAGCAAAGTCGAGGAAAGGGCCACTTAAAATTAGGTGTACACACAAAATTGACTATGATCTTTTCATCAATAAAAATCAATATTTTTTTTTTTTTTTTTTGGAGAGAGAGATTTGTAAAAGAAAAAAAGACACAAACAAACAACAACTTTGAAAAATTAAAGTTTACTTTTCTGAAATATTCAGAAAAATTAGTTTTTGTTGACCTGTTGAGTGTTGTTGGAAAATTTAAATAAGGGGGACAGAACTGAAAAAAAAAAAAAAAAAAAAATACAATATCAATGACATTTTTATTTTCTTTCCTTTACCCAATCTTATTTCTAGTTTTTAGGTACATTATCTAGGAAAAATGAGAAAATGTTAGAAAAAGTTTTAAATTGGATATCAGTACTTATTTTCTGATAATGCATGCACATGCAAATAAAATGAAAAAAATAAAATAAAATTCCAAAATTAAAATCCTGGAGATTCATTGAATTGTAGTGAGCATTTCCATTTACGATTAAAGTTTTAATTTAATAACAATATCACTTTGCCACTACAAATGAACACAGTCTTAAAATTCTAATTAAAATAAATTAAGGCACTTGTAAAAAGTCATTACTTATTGAAAAGTTTAAGACTAGTGTCCACAATGTCTTGTTCATAAAAACAATTAAAAGCTTTTCTAATTAAAAAAAAGATTTTTTTTATAATTCTGGTCAGGGTTTTCTGGAAATGTGGGGTCCTGCCCCCCCCAAAAAAAAAATTGATTTAAATTTTCCAAGGATTTGTTCATATATAAACAAAGTGATAAAAATTTAAAAATCTTGTCTGGTTCACACCACTCCTTGGTCTTTTAAACAGGAGTAGAGTTTTATCCCTTGTTTCCTGTTTAGGATTGGTTTCTGGTTCCTTCTAAAGTCTACTTCAGCTCTATACTCCTAACACTTGTCTTTCCTATGCTAATACAACTACACAGTAACCCTCTACCTTGAGTGGCTCTTGGGCCTTTTATTGGGTGAACATTAGAAGAAAAAAGTTTCTATGAACAGATTACTTCAGCACCCAAAATAGTTTGGCAAGAACACTATACAACTAATCAAAACTAGTTCAAGTAAATTTTTTTTTTTTAGTTTCTATATCCTAAACAAGGATAAATGGTGACATATTCCCTCCCTACATAAATTTAATATAATTCTATAAGGCTTATTTAATATTGACCTATTAATGATCACTTGAGTTAAGTTATGTAATGTTTTGAGTTAAGTTATGTAATGTTTTGAGTTAAGTTATGTTTTGAGTTATTGACAGTGATAAGCAGTAATATTTATATACAGGGTGCAGCAGAAATAATGGCAAGACATTAACTAAATGAAGATGCCATTGCTACTAAAGCCTTACTATTATGTGGGAGGTATTTCTGTCACATCCTGTATAAACCAAATATATCCAAAAGCAAAGTGATTCTTTAAGGTGCTGAGTTAGGATGATCAAGTCAAACTTCAACTTCACATTCTTTGACTAAAATGCAAATTGCTTAAATTATGGCACTAATTATTAAGACAGTACTTTTGCATCGTTAACTGTTCAGAAATTTAAAGCATCATGCATTAACCAAGTACTTCTGGAATAAGCTATTCTATCACAAATCTAGCTAGTTGATAAGAAACCAGAGATCTAGTCAATTTATGAATGAGCACAGTTTCATTTACCATGTTACAATGATAAACTTTCAATTTAATGACTTCATCTAAATTACATGAAGGATTACTCCATTACATTCTTAAACATTTATGGTTAAGAGTTTGTAGTGTGTACTATGAAGTTAAAGTTTACATTCCATAGCTTCAAATAGACAAAGGATTCTTGTACTTTGGTTTAAAAATAAAATTAAAAAAAAAAATCAAGTTCATATACAAATAAAAAAAAAAAAAAATCACCTTGTCAGATCAGAAGAATGACCAATATGAAATATTCAGAACAAAATAGACAATGTGAAAACTAGACAGATGTTGAAAATTTTATTAACACTTTGCTCAGTAAAACATCAAAACTGGAGAGGGGGAAAAGTCATTACCATGGCAACCTTGCTACTTCTAAATGACAGTTAATTTGAAAACTTAACAGTTCATAAAATCAAAAATATTGAACAAGTCACATTTGTAAATAGGAATTTGTTATAGGAAAATCAGTTACATGTACAATTTATACTTGTCTAATGTATTTTACCATGTAAGAGTCAGGATTTAAAAAAAAAAAAAAAAATCCATCTTTTTGCACAGAATTTAAGAGAAATTAATTCAATCTTCAAGATTATACATAGAATCAGTAACATTTTTCTAGATTCTTTCAGATAATTTTTCATTTTTCACACTAAAAGGAGTTGGTTTTAAGAGCACATGAATCAACTTGGAAATTGATCACTTTATATCATTGCAGATATTTTATTCAGCTTAGGCAGACTAAGTCAAAAGAAATCCACAAGCTTAGACACTTATTGATTTCATAAGAGATTGGTCATGCAACTAACATACTATCAATAAATTCAACCTGTTTGTGCACATTAAAGCAAATTTTTCTACAAGACAGGATTTTCAGTTATTGCAATTTCACTCATTTGCATAGGATAGTATTGTTAGAGATCTATGGCTGGTAATCAAAGCTTAAACATCTGGATAAGATGGGGGGGTCAAAATATTTTGCAGTTTTCATTTTAGAAAATTAAATCTCAATCATCACTGTAGCAGCTTCTAGATTTTTTTTTTTTTTGAAGATAAAGTCTTAATCTTGATTTATCCACAGAGATAGAGGGAGGTATATATGTGCCAAGTCTAGTTGGAGGTAAAGTATTACTGAAACAACCAAATAGGATCTAATTCATTTAAATAGACATCACTCAAATTTAGATCTCAATTCTAATACTATCAAAATACTGCTTACTTTATGATTCACAGGTAACATACCCCCATTATGCCATCATTTATGCAAATTCAGTCTACAGTCAGATTGGAAATTAAAAATTTCTCCATGGAGTGATTTGAAGCAAATTCAGAATGCAATATTTTATTCAGTCAAAAAAAAAAAAAAAAAAAAAAAAAAAAAAAAAAAAAAAAAGACTGATTGCTACGTAATTAGTAAGTATCAGTTCTCAAAACATCAGTCTTAAAAATGGAGTTTCAAGAAGTTAAGAGTTTACTGTACTAGAGATACCAAAAAACGACTTTAAGAAATTTTAATTCATTTTTCCATTAATATCACTGATTATTTAATCACAAATGTAATAAATTGCTTAGAATTTAAAAACATTTGAGGGAGCAGATAATTTTCAATATTTTAAAAGGGAAAAGCTGAGACACTAAGATACAATTAGATGAAGTTTTTTTGCCACAATCAAACACTTTAGTATGCATTGTATTTTCACACGTGATATTTATCCCTTGTTTCCTGTTATGAGTAGGCAGATATCTTACCAATTAGCAAAAAAAAAAAAAAAAAAAAAAATCACTCTTATAGAGCAAAAATATTCAAGATTAAGTACTGCTGACAATTCTTAAAGCTTTTATTTAAGTTTTAATTAAGCTAATAAATTTAATATTTCCAATAAGCAAAATACTTTGCTGTATTTCAAAAAATAATTTAAATTGATAAAGTTTTTGAAAACTACCTGATTAGTCTTTTTTTTTAGTTGCCTTTCATTCCAATGTAATTCTATTAAAAAAAAAAATTTTTCTGAAACTGAGGAATATTAATTTAAAGTATAATTAAATCAGATTTGAAACAAATATTTAAGTTTAAAATATTGCACAAATGCAGTAGGTGTTTCAATGTGTTGACAGTCTGATGACAGTGTCTACAAAGCATTAAACATATCTGTAGAGTAATTTAAGAAAATGAAAGGAGTGCCTCTATATAATTTCATAGTATTTCGTAATACTAATTTAGGAAAATATTCTCAGTGATATAACATTTCATTAAATTTTAGAAATGTCGACTTTAAATTCAGTATAGTCATTGCTCTTATTTTCTGATAATGGCATGTATGGTTGCCCATATTAAAAAAAATTTCAAATATTGGCATTTAAGGATTTGTAAGCTTTTCCCTTTATGAAAAGGTAAATAGTGCTAAAAGGCTGAAATTAATACAGTATTTCAAAAGATTTAAAACTTAAATGTTCTAAAAAAAAAAAAAAAAAAAACACTAGCCAAATTAACTGCATCTTGCTCCAGTGTCTTTTTTTTTGTAAGAAAAAAATGTTTGATTTTAAATCATTGTTATAGTTTATGGAGAAAAATGATGCATTTCAATATTACTCAATGATCTTGCCAATGTGACCTCCATCTGCTGGCTTTCTCCTACATTTTGGGTAGGAGTCATTCCCTTGTTCCTTCTCCTGGGACCTCCCTTTGATGAAAGGGAAATATACTTAGATAAGTTCCCTGGGTAATGTAGTTTCAGAATATATGCAGTTATGAGGGTCTATCTCCAAAACCCTAGGAGGAGTTCGATAACAAATAAAGAGGGGTGTGTACACCTGCTGAAACAAATTCTGGATTTCTATTTTCAAGAGTCTTGTGCATTTTGATGGCACTGAAGATTTTTTTTAGCACTAACTACAAAATGATATTGGTGGGAAGGGGGACTAAATTAGTGTAAATTGCTAATAAACTGGTTTTAGATTTAAAATCATAACCAGACTATTGAATTTATTTTCTGTTTATAAACTGGTCCACAAGTTTTAGTACACATGTTCATCTATTTCATAAACAAATATCAGAAGTTTGACCTTTACTCAAAAATTTAACCTCTCAATAAGAACTAATGTCAAAGTGGACATGACCTTTTCTAGAACCGCAGAATATAAAATTATATTACAAATTATGTATTCAACATCTACAAGAGAAAATGACAAACAAGGGAAAAAATTTGCATGACAAATTCAAGGCCATTTTAAAGTTCACCTGAAACAAGACGTGACCACACAGAGGGCAGGTAAAAAAAAAAAAAGAACAGTTCCATAAAGTTACTAACTAGAGTGCCTTGTTATACAGTACATAAAAAAAAAAAAAATTATATTGACACACCCAATGCATAAACAATGATATCAATATGAACAGCCAAATATAAAGATGTTATTAAAGTATTGAGTTGCAATTTTAATCATTTGATGTTTAAGACAAGGACAAAAAAATCATTTATATCCATTGATCTATAGTTTACAAATAGGTAGATCGATTTGCTTAACCTTTTAAGAGTTATTCAAATCCATAAAATATATTTTAAGAATTTTTTTTGTAGATAATTAAAATTTGTATCGGTAAAAATAATTAACCCATAGCTGGGGGAGAAGAAATGAGTCATACTTTTCCTCAATGGTTTTTGTGCACAAATGAATATAAACACTAATATAATTGGAGCTGTTCTCAGATTTTCAATTAGCATTTACCCATTACACTATCCACTCAGTCACACTTACAGCATCTGGTATTCCCAAAGTCACCTATCTAAATAATGACCAGGCTCAATGTTACTTAAGTGATTGTACAGGAACTGGTGTTTCAACATGATATGGCTGTAAGCCTTTACAAATAGGTTTGTGAATTTGAAATATAGTTCAATAAGCTGCAAGACTAGGTTTTGATTATTCAACTTGTAGATTCATTAAGAGCACCTAAAAATCATTTAATACATAAGTACAAATAAATACAAAATGTGACATAGCACAGGTGTCTAAACCTGAACACTTCATATAAGGAATTGCCAGTATTGACAAAACATTCCAAGTAGGTTTTGGATGTCCATGTGTGCATAGAGGTTATCAGTGTGGAAAGTGAAAATAACAAGTCAAAATTCCAGTTGAAGCAATTGCATACAGCTTCACACAAACACTCCTAGGAAAAGGGACATTAATCCATATCTTCACCCTCTCGGATATGACTAAAAAGAGCAAACCAAGTTCTTTAGTTTGGGTTGGCAATCTATGAGAAAGACCTTTAAAATCAAATCCAACTGAGCACAGTGATAACAGCTCCACCTACCATAAAAACCTATTTGCTATAGAAACCACCGCTGCAGCACTTAACATAGTAAGGATGTGTTCCTATATGCCATAGAAGTCAACATTTTTTCTTTGTCATACCTCCTATGAAAAAGTAGAACATTTCAAATTACTCCAAATATTGATGTTTTACCATAACTTTTGGGTTTGGAGCTGCTGTGTGCATCTTTGGATTAAAATACTGCAGAGTATATATAGTTTATAAACTACTTAGACCCTCTTTCCAAATTGCATTGATAGTTTTGTCACAGCTTCAAATTAGATTCTAATCTCCCAACTCTACATATCTAGGAAACCACTTCAAGTGATTAATAAGCATTACTCAACATCACAAATTAGGTATTAACAGATCACTGGACTTGAAATCCATTACATTTTTTTATTCAAACTGTTAGAATGCAAAGCAAGGTAAATTTTTCAATGAACATTGCGGGGGTGGGGGGAATCAACCAACTAAAAGTGAGGAGTGGGAGGATATAAAAAAAAAAAAAAAAAAAAAAAAGCCATAATGTATTTCCTCTTAGCACAAGTTGTAATGCTATATTATAAAACAATGAACCAATGAATGTTTTTAGAAGTTACTGACTCATCTCCCTGTAATTACAAGATGTATAATATGAGGATTGATTTACAGGATTGGTGACCTTAAGTTTTAAGCCAGAAAGAATAATGAAGCAGATATCAATATTAAGTACATTTAATTTTCAAATTGAGAATTAAGTTTTCATTTATTAACCCTTAGGCTATTTAAATACAAAACATCTTTACTTGTAAGAATTCATTATTTGTAAGTGAATATTAGCAGTTTCTTTTTTGTGAATAAATCACCTTTCTAAATGCAAATTCTATTTGACTCATAAGCTAGCAGCTGCAGATGAATTCATACATTTTTCAAGGATATTTGAACTTAAATGCATCTGGAATTTTCTCAGTTACCATTTAAATGTTAGATATTTTTCAAAATGTTCCATCCACTTTTTCATGCCATCTATGATTTTACCATTTTTACTTTTGACCCAGCTGTGCACAACAACTCCATCAGATGAAGAATATTGATCTTTCAACACCATGCAACTTTGGGAGCAACAAGCAGTCTGATGGTGCCAGATCAGAACTGTACAGAGTATGCAAGAACCAAATTAAGGCTTCTCACCGTTTACACCATTTGTTGACAGCAGTGCTGCCTTGCGTTGTTGTGGTGCAAGAGATCTTCTGGGCTCGTTTTGTGCATGAATTGAGGGTTCACAAGGCCTTACCAAATCAAGTCATCCTCTTTTACAGGAATTATGTGAAAGACTCCTTGATCACTGCTTTATACAGAACTGGCACTAGCAGAAAGATATATACATTTCTATAGATCAGAACAATGTTAGGCAAATGAATGACAAAAGAATACATAGAAGAAACTTTCAGGAAATGAAATAAAAGACTATATGAACACAAAAAGATCTTTTCTAAAACACACAATGCATTAGTTGCTCACTGTAATGAGAGACTAATTTCAATTTAAAAATGCTGCTTTAATTAAAAAGAAAGCAATTTACCAAAGTGAAAATGTTTAGAAAGTGCTTTGATAACTAGATCATCCATGGTAAGTTTGTGTCCAGGTGTTTACATTTCACCTTTCTTGGCAGATCTATTATCACAATGTGGGATAATTAATAAGTGATTTTTTTTTTATTGCAAAAGCATCAGGAATCTGAATGAAAGTGGTCAGAGTACATGCCCAGACAGGCCTTTAAAAATAAAGTAAATTTAAAATATTCAGTATTTCCTATTGGTGCATAATTATAACAGATTCAGGTTTTGTGTTTTTATCTTCCTTTTCTCCACAATTCCAGCAACAAAAATATTTAGCCTGATGAAGTCCTAAAAGGGTAAACTTTTTCTGTCATTTGCCTAATAACTGACATTGTACTTAGAAGTAATGAATGGACACCAACCAGGTTTGAACAATATATAAAATCCAAAATTTATCACTTAGGTACCTCCATAAAGATCAAAGTATTTTTGTTTTTTTAAAAAAAAAAAAAAAAAAAAAAAAAAAAAATTTTTTAATTGTTCCTAGCACATCCAAAATCTTGTTTTTTTTGGGGGTCAGAAAAATTGACAGATGGCAACCATTTTTTTCCATTTTAGAAAAAAAATTTTTAAATATCAATTATTTTTTTAAAAACTTAAAATCAGAAATGTTTATTTAAAATATTTTCAACCAAGCTTAACTTAGCTTCTGCACCAAAAAGATGTAATTTAAAAATAAAACAAAGCAAGTCAAACTTTTGCATCACATGACAGGTGATGAATGACATTGACGGATTCGGGAGGATAATTTGTTCTACGGAAGGAGAAAAGTGAAATTATTTACATTTAAGTGAACAAATTATTTACCTCGTTATTTTTAAGGAAAACTTTCAGTGCTCTAATTTGTTTTTTGTACTTAGCTTTCACCTTTATGATGCTTTATGGAAAATAAAAAAAAATTCAAAGACTTAAGAGTTAGATTAAATTTCATAAGAAAGGTATCTAATTAGTTTATAGGTACCTTTCTTACGAAATTTTATGGGAAGTGTACATAAAATACTATAATTTTATGTACGTTTACTACATGTTTGTATTTCCATTCATTTTATTAATTTTGATATTTCATTTATGGAAAAAAAAAAAAAAAAAAAAAAGCCATAACTGAGATTAATATAAAAATAATATAAATTTCATATGATACCCATACTTTTTAGATAACCCTTCTCAGTTGAAATTGAAAAAAAAAAATCTCATAAGGACAATTACGAAAGTGGATGCAGCTTTTAACTAGTTTTATAACATTTTAACAACTTAAATGTAAAAATCTATTATAATTAAAAAATAAATTGTATTAAAAATTCATTTTTCATTGAAAAATTTTTTTGCTCTCCATATTCATAAAAACAACTAAAAGCAACTTTGAAATTAAATATTTGTTTTGAGTTTTGTATGTTACAATTCAGAGCTGATTTTCAGGTTGCAATTAAAAACAAACAAAAAAAAAAAACGAACATGATTTGCATTCCTCAAAGCCTTGTTTTTAACTGTTGTAATTACTAAAGTGGACTATCAAATTATTGGGGGGGGGGTTATATATATATATATATATATATATATATTTTTGCCAAGACTAATAAAAGAAAACAATTTTGATCATCTGAATAGTTTCTGAAAGTTATTAACATCCAACAATTATTTTTATTTTTGCAAGATTTTCCAAATTAATGTGTCATACAAAAAAAAAAAAAAAAAAGTTAAAAATTGTATGTTATTTTACTAATTCCAGTGATACAAAGAAAAAGAATTTTTAAATGAAAATTCAGATTGTTCAAAAAGGAAAAATTTTAAATTAAAATAAACTTTGATCTTTCCTCTTAATAAACATTTAGACAATAAAATTTTGTTTTCAAGTTTGGCGTCTTTTTCATCATGTTATGCTTTTTTTTCTTTTAGCAATCTCGTGGGAGGTACCTAACTTAACACCAGAGACGACAAGAATTTATCAAAGATTCTGCATATGGTCGAAGCAAATGGTCATGCAACTAATTTAGTTAACTTATGATGTTAACAATACTGTTAAAGCACATAATGCAAAATTCTAAGCATTTTAGCTTTACATTAAAAATATGAATTTGTGCCATAAAGAGAAAAATGAAAATAAAAGGCAATATTTAAGTAATCCTGTAATCATATGAAAAATTATTCACGAAAAATTTAGCATATTGATATAAAATTATTGTAACAATGGGCAATAAATATATTATATATATATATATTTTAAGGTATGCTATGTATAAAAATGCTCAGTATAAGAGATTGTGCATATGTAAATTTAAGTGTAAACTGAGGTCAACACCAGGCAGCATGTGGGTTTATGCTTCAAGGCAATCTTCAAGTTAGTAATAAAATCTTAATAAGGGAGATCAGGCTGAATGAACAATAAATTCATTGTTTTATAGAATAAATTACTAGAACATTATAGCATTGGATAACATGAAAGTAAACTTTTCTTCATACAACTAGAGTCACCATGTGAAAGAAATAAAAATGCAGAAATATTAAAGCACAATTCAAATTTTAGTTATAAAATCTGACACTTTCTAATATTGAAAGATTATATATAAATATGCTCATAAGTAACAAGTGTTAACTTACATTTATATACAGGGCAGAAAGAAGGAAAGTTTTTTTTTTTTTTTAATAAGTTGTTTTTCAAGAAACAGTGGTTCGTTTTAGTTTTATAGAGAGAGAAAAAAAAACAAAAAAAAAACACCTTCCATGACTTTGCTAAATTACAGGAAATTAATGAAATTCCACTATTAGATTCCTTATTAAAAAAGGAATAAAAAAAAACAAAAAAAAAACATTTCATGTCCAGTGGATTAGCCTGATCATTTACCCATAATCTTTTATGGGAGGAAGAGAAGGAAGCAACTCATTCAAGACTAAAATTAATCCTCACCAAATGTAGTTAGCCAGCACATTAAATAATGATTACAAATCATTCAATGTGGGTATTTCAATATTTCTTCATATCTTCAGTGGAAGTTCATAATCAAAGATTGGATCTGTGCAAGTCACAAGAATCCTTTTTACCCAATTCAGATAAACATCTAAGAAAGAATTTTAGAAAGGTTTGGCATTATATTTAACTAGAAACTTACAAAAGCCTGGCAAAAATAAAACTGAGGTCGTTCCAAAACCCTAATTCAAAGTTAGTACTAGACTTCTGGTAATAGGAAATAAAGTTTATTTTTTATTTTTTTTTTTTCTCTAGTTTTTCCTTCACAACTAGACATTATTAAAACAGAAATAAGAAAAGGCAATGATTAATGTCAATACCTACAAAAAGGTATCAATATTTTTTTATATTTATGTTGGCACTGCTGCTACTACTTTAAACAACCAATAGTCACTCGGCAATGTATATTTACAATCTAGTATTTCAAAATGTTTGAAAAGTCTTAAAATTTTTTTATAAAAACCTACAAAATTTAACTTTTGGAATAGTTAGCAAAACATCAGAAAATTACTAATTGATTCAAGCTGAAGAGTAAAAGATTTCATTATAGTTGGTTCACATTTTCATGATTTACTAAATCTTTATAAATAGATGAATAAAAACAATTGTATTCATTGGTTTCTTTATGAATTGGTAAAATGATAAACATTGCATTAGTTGGTTTGCATTTTCAGAATGTTTTAACTATAAAATTCTTGTAAAACAATAATACACAAGTAGTCTAATATTTGTCAAATTCATATATACACAATTTTCACATGTTAGAGTTATTAAAATTCTAATAATCACTTTAAAACAGACATTAATGAGTGAAGATAATAGCAGTGTCAAAGGAAAAAATTCTTTTGATGCTTATTGCTGACAATAGTTAAACTTTGCACAAGACTGTCTAGTTAGGACAGGCAAGAAATTAGGTCAGCAGAAAAAAAAAAGAAATTTAAAAATCAGTATTTAAGATATAACTATCAGATCTCTGGTGAAAAAAAAAAAAAAAAAATTTCTAAGAATTTTATACTATCATAAGTACTGGTTGGTCATGGAGGATGTACAGTAGTACATTGTTAACCAGACACCAAGAATTCAAAGTAAGATCCCAAGAATATTTAACCTTATAAATGTCCCAAGTTCAAATCTATAACAAGTGAGTTTATTGCTGTCCATGTCTGAAGAGAAAACAATTGGCTTGATGACTCATTTTAACCAATGTTGAAATCATCTTAATATAAAATTAAACTGATGACTGAAGTGATCATGTTTATTACACTTCCTCATGTGCGATTGGGGGGGGGGCTTAGAAAGTGATTGTCACTTTGATCTTAGTATTTAGCCACTTTAAACAGTGCTTATCTTTTCATGTTCCATTGGTAAGATGCAAGTTCCACTCAACCATCTGCCTTGTAGAACTCCCAGGGGGGATGCTTCCCTGATTACTGCAATTTTAACCTGTTCAAGTCTAGAGCCAACTGTTGTCTTCCCCAACATGTCCTCATGGATTGTGCCTCTTACTCAGTAATCCTCTACTTCAAATGATGTTTGTGCCTTATATGCAGGTGTCAGTTTTTGTTAGAGATTTGTGCACCCCATGCCAAACAGATTTTGAATTCAGAACTTTCCTAGACTAGTTACCAACCAAAGCTAAAGAGCCCAACCTACCCTATTATTTAACCCCCAGCTAGAGAGAGATTCATACCATTCCCAAGAGCATATCCACAAAAGTGAATGTAATTCATTTTGCCAAGTTCTTGTTACAAGCTATTAACCATTACACTACCAGTAAACCCAAATGATAGATCATATTGCAGTACCCCTCTGTGAATCAGACCAACGATTTTACTTCTGGATTGTTTGGAAAGGTAGAAAAGATTACAACATTAGAAAAGCAATAAAAATGACAATTGAGAAACTTATCAGCCAAAGTGACACTTCACATATTAAGAAATTTCATGAAGCTAATAAAAAAATTAGCTCAGCCGAGCTATATTTTTGTGGTTTTTCACATTCTGGTTTCTGACACACCGTTACAAGAAAGCTATCAATGTCTATGAACAAATTCATGTCAGTGAAGTACACAAAGTTCAATTACAGCATAACCTTGAACTGATTAAGGAGTTTCAAATGGGCAACAGATAAATTTATGGAGGACACCAGGGAAGATTACAGAAACATCCAAACTCCATTTTCTTTGCAGAAAATGGAAAACTTAAATTGTACAATTCTAATTAAAGTAGGTTCTTTGTACCTTTGTTGCTAAACACTTATCTACTGAACAAAAACAGATATCAGAAAGTGCAGAAGGATCACATTTTTTTTTTCTTTACATTAATACCACTAATAGATTACTGCTCTTCTGCATAATGCATTAGGTTAATCCACATTTACATCAAGAACTGTGACAGGATGTCATATTCCCATAAAATACAAGTCACAGAATAAGGTATGAATGATGTTCACTTGTCATTACATCACATTTAGCAAGTATTGAAGTCAAATAACATGCCTCATTTGGTTACTGGCACTGGCAATGCAAAGTCACTGTATGAAAGGTAGCTAATTAGAATTAGCTGATGTACCTATCGAGTGTTATTTAATGCCAAAGTCCATATTTTTGCTAATTAAAAAGAATGATTTTATGTGTAGAAAAAGTTTAAGCAATATATTGTTTTTTTCATTTTATTGACAGTAAAATCTTTGGACATGCTCTTTTCTAGTGAGATTATTTACTCAAACAGAACAAGATATTCCCGTGTACATAATATCTTGGCCTTATTAGAACAAATGGTTTTGAATATAGAAGTATTTTTTATGCATTTAATATAAGTGATAGACAACTGAACCCATAGAGAAGATTTGTCTTTTACAAGAATTATCAGCACGAGTCTGGCTCAAATTGCAATAATCAATGCAGTTTTATAAGTTGGTGACAAGGGGATTATACATATTTTTGGTAGGCCCTAACATTTAAAGTGGATTAAATCTAGCAAGACCCATGGATATTCCATAGTACATCTTAACTTCAGTTGCAAGTTTTTTGGCATCTATGTTTGCATTTTAAATTCCTCTTTAAGATGCATTAGTGTAATCCTATTTTATTTAAAAGAACCATAAGTTACTGCAATATTCATAAAATTCATCTATTCTGCAAAGACATTAGAAAACTTGTTCTAGTAAAGTTGTAAATTCATATATAGTCAGGTCAAGAATTATGGGAAGTCAAGAATCATAGCAGCACTTTACCAAGAACAAAACATTCTGGATTTCCAAGAAATAGCAAAATGGTCAGATTTCAGTCTACAAAAGTGTTTAAGATGGCAAAGTTATCACTTCTAATAAAAATTTCTCTAACAACAGAAACCATATTCCACAGTTTATATTTTATGATCATTTTGTTATATCATTAAATAAGATTTTTGAAAAATATTTAGTTTTGAGCAGAAGTTTTATAATTAGATCAAAGAATGAAAATTCAGTAAGGATTAGAGAAAACAACTATTCCAAATTTAAATTTTATTTTTAACAGATGAATTACATAATGGAACAAAGCATTTCATTTAATGCAGGAATGTATAAACACCTTTATATTATACTCACAACATCAGTAGATTTGCCTTATGCAAATAGTATTCAGTCTAAGATTTCACAAATGTAAACAGATTTCCAGAGAAATAATATTTAAATCTTCAGGTTCATTTTTTTTTCTAGCTATAAAACATTTGCCCAGTGTTCATATAGAAATGAATTTTAACTTGTCACAATAATCATGAGCTTACTTGTCTGTCTATAGATATTTTAATTGTTTTTCCTCTCTTAAAATTGGTATCACCCCCAAGAAAGCTAGTACAGCCACTAGCATGCAAGAGGTTACAGAGTGTGGATGAATTAGGAATGGTAACTTTAGTAAAAGAGAAAAGAGCAATCAGGAAGACAGATCTAATTGACACTGCATTTAAATTTTTGTAGATTAAAGTTTGCTAGAAAACCCGAGCCAGAAGGCAGTTCCTCAAGCAAGAAGTGCAAAAAACAAAACTTAGCATAGAAGTTACAGCTATATCTAGCTGCCTCAACTGTAAATTGAGGAGATCTCATCACAAGTCTAGTATTGTACTTAAATTCATAGTCTAGGTATCATAGTGAAGAACTCATCTGAACAATTACCATGAAATTATTTATAGAAAAGGCACAGAAGCAACCTTCCAGCAGTGAGCAAGTGACTGAAGCCAAGCCACCAGCTCAGGACCAATAATATGGCTTTGGAGCTCCAGGAAAATATCTATCAATGGTCATTTCAGTAAAATTACAATTAATCAGCTCTTAAATGATTTATTAATAAGAAATTTTTTCTAATTACATCTATCCAACAAGTCAAAAAAATTAAGTGTAAATATTACCATAGATTTTCAGTAATGATTAAAAATTTGTGTCTTCCTCTCCGATAAAAGACTATTTCATACACCCGCTCCTCAACCATGAATTGACATGGTAAAAGACTAGACTATCAGTTAAAGCTAAAGACATTTAGCAAAATTGCAGGAAGTCTGGGCATAGCAGCAGCAGTTCTAGATGTTAAAGTAGAACTGAGAATTATATGGAATTTACTACCATCTTTAATTTGTTATTAAAGCAACTGAATACTACAAATGAGCAAATAACCAGCAGTTCTTGTGGAACTACTCCAAGAGAAAATGTCCTTTTAGACAAAGTTTGAGGGAGAGAGGAAAAAAAAGTGTATAGCTGCAAAAAAATAGACTCAAAACTATGAAATTAAATCAAATAAAAAGGGTATTATCTATACATGCTAATTTGAAAATGTTAATCCAAAACTCATGGCAAGTATAAGAGTAAAAAATATTTGTGTTCTTATTCTTTTCTATTAACTAAGCTCAATTTTTTCCTACTCAACGGCCCATCAACCACTATAGGTCTATTTAAAGCCAGATAAATGTTTTGAATAGCACTTTAGGAGGGGGGGTGTATAGCTGGATGTTATATGGATAAGTGAATTTTGGGTACAGGTTAGTTTTCTTTTTAATCAGTTATTAAGTTTCTAATAGAAGCTGTTTTGTATTCAGTTTGTTACAAGTTTTTATGAGTTTACATTGTTTTTAGTTGGGATCTTTATGGAGTTTTTTTTCAGTTTTCAAAATACACTAAAAATACTATATAATTGAGAGTTTTATAAGTTTGATTTCCTCTAAGAAATTAAGATTGTTTGGTTTAAGTGTTTTGAAAGTTTGTATTGTTTACTTGATAATATTGTTTGACTGAGATGATGGAAACTTGTGAGTTCAACTTGAGATGTTCAACTGTGTGAAGTATTTGACATCTGTTGCAGGATGAGGGTGGGGGAGCTTCATTTTTGAGTAAATCGGAGATTTGTACATCCTATTTGGAATCTTTTCAGAAATGTTGGATTCAGTCTCCTATAGTGGGTTGAAGATCGTATAGTTAGGCTTTGAGTCCCATATTGCTTGCCATTTTCTTTTGATAAAGAATTTTCTTCTGAAATCTGTATACTGGTATCTAAGTTGGAGTATCTAGTTTGTGTGGTATAATTGTTGCCCAATACACAGACTGGACCGATAGGTTTATAATATTTTCAGTTATTTAAATGCCTTTCATTGTAACTGTCACACAAAGTGCCTTTCCCCACTCCTATTAAGTAGGAAGATATATATATATATATATATAAGCATGGTAGTTTATTATATTTGAATAATCAAAAGTGTATCAAGTGATTTGCATAAACAAACTGTGTTCATGAGTTAACACTGCTTAAAAAAAAAAAAAAAAAAGCTTCTAAAATTAAAAATCAGAATAGTGAAATTAACTTTCAGCCCTAAGATTCTGAACAGTCTAATTTGTAAATTAATGACAAAGACTTAATTTGAGAATTAAACTCAAAGTTTACAGATGTAAAATCTGGCAACTTTCAGTTTTACCATAATCTCTCAATTGTTCTTTGAATTTTCATGTTTTATTTTAGTTATTAAATCATAACTAGGATAAACTTCCTGAAGTTATTTGGAAGTTAGACTCATTAATACAAATTAAAGTAATGTTTTGGAATAGGAAGATGCAAGATGATGAATCTGGAAGACTACAAAATTCACAAAGTCATCTAAAATATATTCATGGTTCTAAGAGAATAATTCTTAATATTCTGTCAATAGCATATTTTGTATTCAATTTTCACATTAGAGGAAAATATATAAAGAATAGATTCAGTCAAAGTTGTAGTTGAGAAATGGCATGAATATTTCTTCCAGTTAAAATTGTAAGATTGCTCCCTAGTCTTAGTTGGCAGGCAGTCTAGGAGATATCCAGGTTTACATCTGAGGAGAAACTTTACATTTTAAAAGCTTTTAAAATATCATTTTTCAGTATTCTTCCAAATTTTTAGTTACATCTCTAGCAGCTTTGTTTTTTTGACTTCCAAATAAAATTTTAAGAAAAACAGATTAGCCCAGCATTTCAAGTTTGTCACATTATTCCACCATAGACAAATTGTTAGACAATGCCCAAGTATTACAATTAAGAGATTTATTTAAAAAAAAAAAAAAAAAAAAAAAAAAAATATATATATATATATATATATATATATATATATATATATATATATATATATATATATTTTATAGTTCAACCATATTGCCAACTTTAAAATATAATATTGTTTTAATAACATGATAGTTCAGAAAGTTTCAGTACTAAATTTGAAAGCTACCTATTTCATATCATGAAGATTTCAAAGTGAAATAATTTTAAATTTCTAAGTTTGTAACTAAAAGGAATAGATGTGAACCTATCGTCTGGTCTTTTGTACAATAGAGAAAAATTCCTTGACACCCGTCCCTTCTATACTAAGTACAGTAACTTCTTGGACCTTAGTGGCATTATCGCCTTGCTGTGGATGATATATGATGATGGGAGGGGGACAACAACACGATCAGGTTTTTTCAAATTTTAAAATGTTGCAATGCAAGAGAGTTAAACTTGAGTTGACCAATTGTTTTATTGTGCAATAATTGATATAGGATTTCCATAAGCATCTGTGCGCTTTTCAAATGAAATGACCAATGAAAAAAGCTATATGATCGAAGCGATGCAAACAAAAAAAAAATTTCCCAAAAGTAATAAGACGTTTTAGTTTTATTTATTTTAGAGACTAAATTTAAAGCAAGTGCTTAAGCTTACTAGCTTGGTAGTAATAGAAAAAAAAATTACGCAATAAAAAAAAAAAATAAATAAAATCACTTCAGGATAATCAGCCAAAATCAAGACTAAGTTTCAAAGAATATGCAGTATTTTTTTTTTTTTTTTGCTCTTTTACAGGATCAAAGTAATTTTTTTACATTTTGGAACGCTTTTTCAGAATCAAGCAGCTCGAATAGCAAGTGTCTGGTATTTAGATAACTCTGTAAAAAAGTAAGCCCTTACTTTGAAAGGGGTCATAAATTTTTGTATAAATGCCAATTTCAGTAAAAATAGAACTTGGCTCTGTAACGATACATTGGAAATTGACATCCTGTACAGAACGAAATCACAGCATCATGGGGGATAGGAGAACTGCTTGTAAAATGAGATTTTGCCTTTTATTATTCTATAGAATTTTCTTGTAGGTAAATGAAAATAAAAGAAGTCAAGCTTTAACACAAGAACCGTTATTAAGAGGGGGAAAATAAAAATGAGGGAATTAAAATATTTACAGTGACAATAGATATTTTAGTAGTTTTACGGTTTATTTTTGTTGGTGGATGCATTCCTCCTTTATGGGGTGGTTGCACAGATCTAATAAAATTTTTAACACAATATTAATTCTCGGTTAAGTTTTAGCTCTGAAAATACAAGATCAAAATAGCAGGAAAAATGAATAGTTTGTTTCTTTATTAAAAGAAATTCGTTTTAATATTAAATTATCAGTCATGCGTTATAAGAGCAATTGGCATCTGAGGAAATTTTAATTGCTTTTGCAAAAGATTTTCTCTTGCGTTAATTGATTCGGAGAATTTTTTTTTCTTTGGTTGGTGGGTATTATTTTCTATCGACAGTGAAGGTTGGTATGCACACACGCCAAAATAGGCATTAAGAAATTCTAGCATATCAGTTTATTTTAAATGTAAGAGCCATTTTAGGCGAATTTCTTTCTAATTAAAATTCAAGATACTTAGCTTTTAAATTTCATAAAAAAGAACTATTGATCAAATATGGCTCCTTGCAATCAACAAGGGAGATAACTCAACAACTTTGCTGTTGACATACACCTGTGTTGTATTGATACAGCTATTAAAATTAATACACAAACATTTACAAGTTTAAAATACAAGATTTTATTTTTCCTTTTTGGAAATGAAAAATCTGGAAACTGACTCCTAAGACGGTATGAAATCTTAAAAATTGTTAAAACTAAGGGTGTGTATGTGAGCAGTAGGGTAAGAAGAAGGAGGAACATGGAACGAACAAGTCATTTTTTTTGTTTTTTTTTGTTTTTAGTTCTTTAAAATTTTGAATAGATTTAAATATATTTACAATAATCACTTGAGTATTTTAATTCAGAAAAACAATGTTTCATTTATTCTCATGGTGGATAAGGGTCGTTTTTCAGTTTTGAGAAAGAAAAACCCCAAAAACCGAACATTTTTATTTAAATTAGGACATTTCAATGACACTGACATTCAATCACAGCCTTCATTTTTGTATTATTGACTGTTACAAGGAAAATTGATTAAAAGTTACAAGAAACTGGAATAGTAAGTAAATAAAAACCGCACGGATACAAAGTGTCAAAGAAACAAAAAGAAAAAAAAAAAATGAATATGTATGTTCAGTTCACGCTATTAGGGCGAGAAATGAATTGTTGGTCTAGCTAGGAAAATGTCTCCTTTAGGACAAGTACTTGTGATAAGATTAAAAATAAACCAACGAAGTTCATTACAAGACAAGCAAAAAGTAATGACAAATGAACCTAGTACCTAATTAAATTAAGTATATTAAAATTTTAATTTGTAGTTTGATAGTATAAGGTTTGATATATATATTAAAAAAAAAATAAAAGCATTCAAATCAGCTGATACATGAGAGGCTAAGTTAAAGAGAAAGTGTCGAGGAAAAAACAAAAAAAAAAAACAGGATGATGTCCCCCACCACATACACGGAACATCACTCGACAAACCTAGTTTTAAGAAGTGGTACTTTCAGTGAGTGAACATATGTATTTGTATTGTTAGTCGTTACGAGTTGTAATTAGAGCCCATAGGTGCGAGAAGCTAAAACAGCTCTTTTTAGTAGTCACCGACAAACGTACTGTGTGCATAGCCACAAGTAGATGCCTTTGCCACAAAAAGAAAAATTACATATAACAAATACATATATATATATATATATATATATATATATATATATATATATATATATATATATATATATATTAAACTATTTTCTTTTAAACCTACACACAAGTCAAGAGAGAAAGAAAACAACAACCTACTTGACAAGTAGTTTTGTTTTTTTATCTTAAGGAGAAAAAAAAATGTTTTTTTAAATACAGCAACATTTCAATGCAAGAAAAGTAAAAGATAAAAGTAAAAATTGCGACAGTTTTCCTTAGCAGTTCAACGAGGAAGCATTTTTCTTCATCAGCAAAATTAAAGAGTTAAAAAGCCAAGTGCTGCCACACAAAGACATTTCACCTCATAAATGGAAGAGAAAGTAGCAGTTTTTGGTTACCAATTTACTTTTTTTATGGTAGATTTCTTTTTTCTACTACACTAACCATAATTAGTTCAGCTTTTTGTTTACTATTAAAAAGGGAGTGAACATTTTTTAGTTTAGTTCATATTACGCTATAAAAATAAACAAACGCAAAACACAGAAAAATATATTTCTTCCATTCCTCTCTAGTAGGTAATTCCAATCAATATTGGTTGAGGATCGTTTCATATTCTTACTAACAATAGATTTTATTTTTGAGAAATTGAATTTACTTTTTTTACTAGTAAGAAATTAAATAGTCCTCTTACCGTCGGTCGGTCGTAAACAAGCAAAAATTCGTGACATTAGAAAAAAAAAATCTCCTTCACAAATCTTAGTATTTTTAAAGGCTCCTTCCTTAAGAAATCCGTCGGAGTGTTTGCTAACGATGTTTTAGGAGCGAAGCCACTGAATGAATGTGAAACGAAGGCAGGCTATTTGGTTTTTATAGCAAGACGAATGCTTACTATTAATAGTGCACCTTCTCCACTACCCCGACTTGGAGAGAGAGAGAGAGAGAGAAAGAAAAAAAAAAAGAGAGAAACAGGCAATGAATATGATTCGAGTATTGTCAGCGGACCAGGAGACATCTAATACGAGTACAATACAAGCGGATTTAAATTTTACAGAGAAAATATTTCTGAATAACAACCAAAGATTTTCAAGTAGAGAATAATAGTGGAAAAGACACGAATTAAATTAAAATACCGTCGTGTAATTAACCCTTGATGTACCGTTAAAAAAAACTAAAAAAAAAAAGCGATAAAAAAAGATATTTTCCTGTAATTTTTATTTTAATTGTTTTTATTTGTCGCGCAAATAATATAATTTGCTATATTCATAATGGGGGAAAAACAAAAACAAAAAAAACTGCTCAATATCAGTGATTAAGCGTTTGCAGATGTGGTGCCGAAGATCATTTTTAAGGCGAATGACAGTCCCCATGAAGTCTTGATCCCTACGTCTACACCGGTGGATAGTGGTGAGACTTCAAAGAGAAAAATTAAATTTCCTAATTAAGTAATTTTTTTTTAATTTACTCATTGTTTTTTTTTTAACCTTCCAGAGACTAAAATAAGAAATTAGATAGCAATGTTCCAGCCATCATCTTAATTGGTTAAAAAAAAAAAAAAAAAAAAAGTTCTAGTTTAAATCGGCCTTTGGAAAAAAAAAAATTAACCATAATTTTTTATGGTGGGAAAAGAAAACTATAAGCAGGGTCAGAGATTGGAGGAAAAGAAAAGTCAAGTTACAGTTGGTAGAAAGGAAAGTGTATTCTGGCTACTGAAGGGAAATGAGAGAATTTGGGTCTTACCTAATGAGAGGAAATACTTTCCAAGCTACAAGTGAAGGCAATTAGCACCAAGACAACAGCTTATCAAACAGTAAATAAACACCATTATCACACATACACAAACATTTCTATTCAAAGAATAAAAGAGCTATCTTTTACAATGCTGGGGGGAGGTGTCAATCTAAAACAGGTAGAGAAAGTGCCAATACCATTGAAATTAAGAACTCCACTTTTAAGTGGACTGCATGACCCTATAATTAACTAATGAACTAAAATAAAATTAAAAACTACATCTTGTTCAGGTCGACCTGAGCCATCAGAAAGGATTATGTGCAATGCAATAAGATTCTTCTTCAAATTGCTAAAGTTTGTTGAAAAGGGAGTGTGTTAACCAAAGAATAGCTCACTTATGTTGTGGGTTATGTCATGTACTTATATAGAGATATGAAAGATTTTAGTATAAGTTTTTCAATTTACCTCTTACACAAAGAAATAAAATACTGAAAATTTAATATAAATTGAACAAGTTCAATCAGAAATAGTTGGCAGGTCTTCTGTTTGAAAGATATTTAAAATGTGTGGGAAAACCAGACTGGACAATTGACTATAATAAAGAGAAGAGCTTAATTCTAGCACAGTTTCATTTAACTTATCTGTAGCTTAATGTCTTATATTATTTTTTCAGAATCTCAGATATAGACTTAATATTTAAAGTTGATTTACACTTAATTTCATTCAGACAATTACCAATAGAATATTAAACCTTAGTGGCAATGATTAAAATGGCATAACAGATTTTTAAAATCTAAGGTTTGTGTATTACAATATTTTATATGCTAACAAAGGAATTCTAATTCATGAAATACCTAATATATCATATTACTGGAATATTGAGACTATTAAAAATTGAATATTAAAAACTAGCACATGTCAAGATCTTCACTGTAACTTACAATATTCAAGAGTAGCCTTCTGTTCTTGACACATTGTCTTCCATCTTTTGAAAGGAAAAATTGTGGACCCATCCTCAAGAAGTGTGTGCTTATATCAATATCCAGTTTTCAGAAGAAAAATTCACATCTCATAAGAGAAAGCAAAAACTTAAACAGCCGTTTTATTCTAAACTGGTATCCATTTTGATACCATATAAAGAGACTTTTATAAGCAAACATTTGTGAATATGAATAAAAAAAAAATTAATAAATTGATTTTTTAAGGAGGGGGGGGTCAAGCATAATTAGTCTCAATTTTTTTTTTTCCAGTGCTTGTTCAGCTTAAGTTAGATTTAGTGTGCACTATTAAGTAAAATTGCAATAGGATTTAAAATGGAATGAAAATCAGATTTTTGGGATATATAAAACACTAAATGCCATAATATGGTAAATATTTTTTGGAAAAAATATTTTAAGAAGTCACGTACATACACGCGTGTGTGTGTGTGTGCATTTTAACATGCTACATTTATGGGCCACATGCTCAATATCAGGGATGGAGCATATATAAATATAAAAGTTTTATGCTGAATGTAATCAACTACAATATCAACATTTGTTTATACACATGCACTACCAACCAAAACTAGAGGGACCATTCTGCTTGGCTATTTAATTCATGGCTAGTGGGGAGAAGAGATTTATATCTTTTCCAAGTAATTGTGCTAGAAGTGAATGTAATGGTCAGGGCTGGAATTTAAACTGTTGATAACCAATATCTGCATGTCCACTGACACTGGAGACTGTACCAAAGTGTGGGAGTCTGTGACAAAGATAGGAGGAAAATAAAAAACAATTTAACATGAGCAAAGCTAACCAACTTCTATTTTCAAAACAGTAATAAATCAGTCTACTTCAACAAGTAATAATCCATTTATTTTTTATGAAACAAGTTTTTAAAAAAGACTTGTTTAACATTTTTATTATCTGGATATTTAGCATTTGAATTTTGTGGGATTTTGAAAGTTTGACTTATGAAAAAAAAACTTAACATTTAAATAAACATTTAAGAGTAGATAGTTTTGAAAATTAAAATAAATAAAAAATAAAAATTCTTAAAATGGATTAATGATCAGAAATTTACATAAACCAGAAATCTGGTGAATATTATATAGTATTGTAAGAGTAGAGAAAGTTACAAACTAAGTGCCTTATCTTTGTGTAAATGGTCAGCAAGCTGAACTTTTTTAGATTACTAATAATGAGTTTGATCCCCACTTAGTGCTCCAAATGTTTATTTTTGTAGCAAAAATAAGCTATGCTTAGTAAATATTCAAGTGGGTATATAGATAAATACTGAGAGAATTACAAGTTAAAAGGATTGTGTACATTTATTTTGTAGTGAAGTTAAATATCTAAGATTTTGAGTAGGCTTGTGCTTAAATTATGCTTGTCTTAACATGGAAGACAAAGTATTCTTGTAAATAGTGTAAAATACTAAATATTGTTATTCATATTCTTAGCCAAGAGAAGCTTGAAAGTTTGTACTACACCGAGAGCCCAATGCTTTAAAAATCATTAATACTAAGACAGCAATGTGCAGAGGTTTGGTAATATTTGGTGGTGCTCTGGACCAACTCCTTGATTGTATGCCTCTAAGACTCAAGTAGGGAGGGCCTAGTACTGAGAAATGTGAGATAGGAAGACATTTTAAATATGATTAAACATGAAAAACATTATTCAAACTAAATTTATTTCACGCTTTGATTGGATGCTGGGAGCAGTCACACCCTCTGCACACTACTGTACTGAGAAAACTTGATCCTTACATAGTTTTAAGATAGGGAGAAGTTGAAAGTCAAGCATTATAGATAAAGTAATAAAAAAAATTTTTTAAGTCAAATTTACACTGAGCAAGGTGGTAAAGCCACTAAGTAGTTACTGTGTGCAAAAGAATTAGAAAATGGCAACCTTAAGGAGCAAGAATAGAAGAGTAATCAGGAATACAGTAGATAAGTGACACTGCATTTAAGTTTTTGAAGATCAAAGTTGGCTGGAAAGCATTGAGCCACAAGAGTTCCACAAGCAAGAAGTGTGAGAAAAGAAAAAAGGTTAGCCTAGAACTTATGGTTACATGTAGCCAATAAATAAATTGATGAGTACCTGTCACCAATCTAATACTGTATGTTATTCATAAAGACTAGTAAAGACCTCATCCAAACAATCACCATGAAAGTATTTATAGAAAAGGTACCAGGTCAAGACCAAAAATATTGCTCATTCTTTGGATTTTATCAAGAATCTCCAAGCAGGAGCACCAATATTCTAAGTATGAGCAAAATGGTAGACTTATATGTAGGAGATTCTGGAGAGAAAAATTGTCTAGTACAACAGTTAACCAACTTTTATCAGCCAACTTAGCAATGAATTCAATATAGTCTCTTGACTTCATGTCAGCCGAGAATGTTAACCAGAGAAGGTGCAAGGAGTCACTCTCCTAAAGGCTAGCATCAGCCATACTGTCAGAAGGCAGAAAGGTCTTTTTTTTTCTGGGTAAGAAAAGTTTTTACTTGTACAAAGCTCCAGGGGAGAAAAAAAAAAAAAAAAAGTCACTTTAATCCCTTTCAAGAGTTGAGGTACATAAACCCTAAAATATTGAAACATTTCAAATATTTCATTAAAAATATTGACTAGGCACTGACCATATTTTACTTAGTCATGGTAGACACTTATGCCAAGGATCTTTCTCTTCACCGTTTGATGAGAACTTCCAGAAAACGTTTTCGGGCATAAAATTACCTTCATCCAAGGAGAAAGAAAATGTGGAAAGCTAAGGACAAGTTCAATAATTTTTGTATCAGAATATGATACCCTCGGATTAAGCAAAGTTTGTGTCTGAAAGTGTATTTTTCAGAAAAAGTTTATATGCAGTCCCTGCTTTAGAAAAGCCTTTTAGAGAATTTTCAAACATCTGTACAAGTTACAAGATGAAAGCCATAAAATAAATTAAAAAAATCTGAAGTATGGTCTATTATCCAAAATTTCTTCAACATGCCTATGAAGAGATGTTAAGAAAAATACATTGTGAAGAGAAAACTACAGAATTATTTACTTATGTTGAGGTATGTTCTTGGTTGATAGGTTAGTGTAGACCCATCATACTTTCCTCTGAGAAAAAGAGGAAAGTATAAACATACAATTAACAATTCATTGTGTGAGTATAAAAATGCAAAAAGGGGCAAATGAGGATGCATTTAAAGATGACCTTTTTCTTACCTATATGTACAAAGATTGTAAGTTTGAGAAGTTCTTTGTTGGTTTGGTAGAATAATTAGATATGCTTGTATGAAGTCATAAGCTTAGGGCAATGTATGTGGTGTACTATGTATTATGTTCAATGTGACATTAGTTTTGCTGAAGACCAAGAGGTCCAGCAGAGGAGAAAGATATCTCTAAGACATCCTACAGGAAGAAGAGAAAGAGAATGAGATTTTTTACTCTTATAAGCTGCTTTGGCAGCACCATCCAACTTTTTAGAAGTTCTTTGGCAGGCAAATAGAGTAAAATTATTTATTAGTGATAGAAATACACCAGAAGTGGAACAAGGCCAAAAGTAGTGGATGGGTGAGACCGGTGGTATGCAGAGGTTTGGTGATGCCTGGGACCCAACTCCTTCATTGGATACCCCTAAAACTCAAGGTGGGTACTACTGAGAAAGCTGAAAAAAGGAAGTCACTTTAAATATGTAAAAACATGGTGGGGAGAATCTATTTCAAAAACTAATTTATTTCACTCTTTAATTGGATACCCTCTGCAAGCTACTGGTCTTCATTTGGCACAATCACAGACCCCAATCATCTGCTAATGTTCCTTTTATCAGAATACATTCTTGCTTACCCTACTCAGCATTAAAATACCAGTGTTTCTTTATGAAAAAAAAAATAGTCACCATATGTACACAGGCAACTAGAATAATCCCACACAATACTTGAGATCATAAAGTGCTTAGTTTTATTTGCAGTACTAGAAAGCTGCCTTAGATACAAGAATAATGTGTTCACATCAATTCAAGAGGATAGTACACTAAATATACAGAGGACTTTATCTTTTGTTAGTGGAGTTGTAGTACCAGCACAAATTAACTAAGATTTGTATGGTACATGAAAGACTAAGAACTGGGAGGTTTTTCTTTTGGAGTGGAAAAACTTAGAAAGATTTACAGTGTTCTTTTATGAAAACTGTTAGTATACACTAGCAACAACACCCAAGTTCAAGAGCATGTTAAAAGTACAAGACAAAAAGTTTTGCTAAAATAAGTCACCATTAATAAATATCCAGACAACAAAAAGGTTTTGAGATGGGGAGGAATAATGCTCAAAGATTAGTTTTCATATTTAGTACATTTTTTATTATAGGTTACTAAATTCAGTAAGTACTAATCCTTAGAAATTAGGTTTTCTCTTCAAACTAATATGTATACAGATTGTATTTATGGTAATAACACCACTTTTAAACAGTAAGGTTGGGAGGGATAAATACCAGTTTTAAGTTTTACTTGGAGTCTATGATAGTTTTTGGCACACTATAGATACAAGATTTGGAGGCAACTATTTGACAAGTTGGAAGATTTGAAATTGATTGCATGGATCTGTCAAACAGGAGTAAAAAGAGCTTAGCTAATAAAATTGATGCAAATTAAGATGTACCTTTTGATCATTAGAAGGTATTGTTTGATTTTCATATAGTGTGTGTGAAATAAGAAATATTACAAAAGTTATGCAGATTTAACTGTTTGGAATATAGTTACAAATTCTCAGTGATTAGTACATTTTCCACTAAGTCTCGACATGCTGCATAAGAGGGGATATGGATTGGGATTTGTAACTAGTCTACAGCATTATTACTTTTTTCTTTTATACCTTCTATTTCAAGGTGAGGAAATAGAAGATTTACATTAGTGTAGGAGAGGGTGCTGAAGGGTTACTTTTGCCTTTAAGAAAAAGGCATTTTGATTTTGGGAAAATAGGTCAAACAAAAAAACTCTAGCACTCCCATATAAGCAGCTATCAAACCAAGTCATACCATTTTTAAAGCAAGTTTAAGTTGGTATAGTTTACCAAGTGTCTTCAAGAGACTTGAAGTAAAAATGAACATGTCCCACTTGCAAGTCAAGTTAACCAGTTCTTCCATTTTGAGAAGTCACATAGAATAATTAAGTACAATTGAGCATGAATTACAATAGAAACTATAGTGAATTTATGGGATGAATTTAATTTTTGAATCACAAATTAGGAAAAGGCTTTAGAAATTTTCATTTAAAGAGGAAAGCCAAGTTTTTGCAGTTAAGTATAACTAAGCTAACTTAAAATAACTCTTACAGTAAATTGTGAGCAATTCCTAACTTAAAAAGTATTGTACCAACAGTTATAATTCCCAGAAATATTTAAAAGTTAAAAAAAACAAATACTAGCAGTCTTGACATAGGCATTCTATAAAATAATTTGGACCAACCTTGGTGAGAAGTACAACAGTCAGCCACTGTTACAAATCTGGCCAGCACAAGAAAGCTAATTATAGTGGTACAGTCCAATTGAGTTTAATAATTTCTAATCAGACTATTCCATTAAATAACAGATACCATAAAAACCAACAATTTAAATAAATAAATAATGGCTTTTATTTAAAAAAAAAAAATACTTTCTGATTATTTTATTTCACAATATGAATAGATCCTTCTATCAAAGAAATAATAACATTGGAATAATTAAACATTTTTTTTTGCTTTTACCTTGACTCATAAATACAGTTCATGTTGAATCAGTACAAGTAGAGTTTCATATACTTCCTCAAGGTGTTTCGAATGAGATATATATATATATATATATATAATAATTATTTAGTTTTGGCACAAGGCCCAAAAGTAGAGAACAGTCAGTATTTAGGGATAATGGTTTGTAAAACCAGCTTGCTCATCATTATCCCATGTTGAGACCCATGTGTAGGCTTACTATATGCCCTAGTTTAGCTAGGATTATCCCAGTGATATAAGGTATCAGTATTTGCATTTTTTGCATGTGCCATTCCTGAACTTTAACACATTGCCTCATTTCTCTTATTGTCCCAGGGTCCCAACACTATATCTTAATTAATCGAGGCGGTGTAATGGTTAGCAAGCTTGTCTCGCTAGAACAATTATGACTGAGTAGTGAGTTCAATCCTCACTGGGTGCCCCCTACTTTCGTCCTTGTGCCACATCTAAGCTACGCTTGGAAAATCACTATATCTTAATTAATTTTGGTACAAGCAACTTTGTTTTAACATTGTTACATTTATGAGGCAAGCATATAATAGGTACTGTTTATTACCCATGACCTACCAATTTATCGTTCAGTACCTGAGTTCATTTTACAACCTAGAGTCACACATGACCCACATGAATGCTCAGTGTATGTAAAAATAAAAAATGACTCCAAAAACAACAGTAGAAATTTCTAAAGGAAAATGAAATAAAAGACAAAAATCAAAAATATTTAAATTTTTTTGGAAAAAATCTGGTTCTGGTGTACTATGATGATAAGTAATTAATCATAGCATCCCACTCTCAATAATCCTCATGGAAAAAAATTAGAAAACGACCAACCAGAGGGTTGTGTGGGCCTTGCAGACCTGCTACCACAACACTCCAGTGGGTCATGTGGGTCTCAACATGTCATGGAAACATTTTATTATACAAGAAAACTAAATTTATAATAAAAATTGAAAACTGTCTCATGGCAATTAGGATGAGCCTACCAATGTGTATAATAAAAAGATTGTTATAAGCCATTTTTTTTAATGTCATGTCAATTTCAGATTGTAAGTGAGCAGGGCTATCCACAGATTACTTTCCTTTATTCTCTGTGAATTACCATTCAAAGTTTTGAATTCAGACTTATTCTTCTCCTTGACTGACTGCCAACCAATGCTAAAGAACCCAGTCTACTCAGTTATTTAACCCATGGCTGTGGGGATAAGAGATGGATTCATGACTTTCCAAAGAACATCAATGCAAAAGGGAATGCAGCTAAGTAAGCAAATTTGAACTCAGCACATCTAGCCATGATAAACGTATTCATGTGCATAATATAGCATAATTGAAAACAACAAGTAAAAGCTGTCTTTCAGCAGATCATTGTATGTACCAGAGCTCAAAGTGAGAATATATAAGTTATTTTTAATAAAAATGATAATATTAAAATTGTATGAAAAACTAAGAAAATGTTGGAATGTGTAAAAAATTAATTATTTTTAAAAAAAAGAGAATATTAAATTTTATGAAAAGCTAATTAAGAAAATTAGAATGTTACTAACACGGTTTCTTTTTATTAAAATGAAGCCAGACAAAAAAAAGCAAACAAAAAAAAAACATGAATTAACATTCTCTGGCAAAGATTTACAAAATGAGAATCCATTTTGATGTTGCCAAAAACCTGCCAAATTTAAATTGCAAACAAGTATGGTTTGATTGGATAGTGAGTTTCATGTTTTTAACCAATGGGAATAAAAAGTATATGCTCCCTAATGAGTTGGGTTTTGCTCCAGTTGGAGCTACGTGTTTGCTATATAAAATGGGACTGCAAAGTCAGAAAAGATTGATTGTCTCATGTGTGTAAAGGCAGTCATCTGGGAAAAAGGATCATCTCAGGCAAGAATACTGTGAGCTGGGATGATAAAATCTACTGCTGCTACTACTACTACTGTTGCTGTTGTTGCAGAGAGGAAGAGAAAGATCCTTACTTAGCTTTGCATGAACTAAGAAATACACAAACAAAGTTAGAAAATCCCTTGCACAACTTCTCATGAAGGACATAATTACCCACATTACATTGTTTACTTTATCCCTCGACTTCAGTCACTTTCCCACTGATGTGACATGGCTTCCCTCTGTATTTTCTACAAATATTTTCATGGCAACTGCTCTGACAAGCTTTTTTCCCTGGTGCCTCAGTTAATGATTAAAATGAAATGATTAAAAAAAACATACAGAAAATCCATCTATACTTCAGAAAAGACATGTTGAACATCAAAAACAGCATCAGAAATATTACAACTGACATACAAGAAAATAACTCACAACACTGAAGCCAGCTGATCACGTGCGAGTACAATTAGATGATAAAACTTGGGTAACATCAAGTGTCACTAATAAATGTGACAAACTAAGATCATGCGTTGTCACAACTGCATCACATGAAAAACATATAGAAGATTTAAACAACACATATACTCAATAGAGAAGAATGACAGCTAAAGATCAGCACTCATAGCTGATGAATTCAAATATGAATTCAACTGTGTCAGACACTATTGAGCAGACCCCTTCAATCATGTCATACTCAGAAGTTGGCAGAATTGTAACAAGTAGTAGTCATGTTATAAATAAATACAGATACTAGATACAGAACAGAAATTTAATAATGGTAAAATAATGCTAATTCTAGGAGTATGAAGGTAGTCTACCATTGTGATTATTCATACATCATTTCTTAATGACATATACCATGTAAATATTTTATTTGTCAATGATTAATATTATAATTTTCATATACTGAGATGAGAGATGTGATGTATTTATAAATGCAGAGTTAATTCCCTTGAATCTATTTATAGAGAACAAATTTCAATAAAGTGTAGAGCCTGCAGCTACTAGAAAATAGAGTTAGATCCACTATGGGTTGCTGCAGTTAAGCACACGATACATTTTATCTCATCATTCACTTTTATTCACAGTTGTCCAATATGGCACAATATTAACATGATACATAATATCTTCCCATGTCATTTCATGATTCAAGTAAATCAGTTTTGATCTTAATAAATAATACATTACATATATTGAAGTTTAATGTTTGTTTCTTGATGAAGTACTGTTTGCTAGCAGGACAGTATCTAGATGCAAGTTACAAATTGGAAATGTCAGATTCAAGTGAGAACAGAAATCTAAGAGCTTTAACAAGTAACAGAAAATGTGATACTGAAATCTAAAGTCATATTGGAATAGTGAAAGGTGCCTTTTAAACAAAGTATTAAGAAACAGGAAAATTTCATTAGAAACAAAGAAAAGAGTGCTGAACTCCTGTATAATAGCAGCCCTCCACCAGCATATGGCAGTGAATTCAGGACTATCCTCACAGATGAAGAAAAGACTTGGCAATAAAGATGTGGTTCTATAGACAGGTGCTGAGATTAACATAGTGCATGTGAGCAACACGAACGTTTTAATGAAAATGGAAGTAAAAACAACAATTATACTTACAATCAGAAAGTGACAGTTGAAATTTCTGCGAGACATGACAAGGAAAGAAGGCTTGGAGAATTTAATACTCACAGGACATATTAAAAGCAAGAGGGACAGAGAGAATAATGAGCTTGTGTAAATGGATGGCAGAACAGGGATAGGAAGGAATAGTAAAAAGACAAATATTGCTAAGAGCTAGAAAGGATAGGAAGCTGTGGAGAGTCATGATCGCCCATGTCCTGATAGAACACAACACAAGGCATTAGTAGGAAAAGAATATTAATATCCTCACCTGAAATTTTAACTCTGTCTGCTGATTTTATTCTCTGGGCTGGCAGCCATTACATCCCCACAACCAGCTATTACATGAACCAATTGATATGATTTGATAACACAGCATACCTGAACACATTTCTTTGGCATAACAGTCATGCCATTTTTTTCCTATTTCTCTGTTCTTTTTGATGTTTGTAAGGAGCACTGTAACCTATAGAACTCATAAATTAGCATTTTCATGTGCAACACTTACAAGCATAATTGGGATATTGTGATAAGAATATTTGTAAGTTTATCAGCCTTTTGCAGGTTATTTAAAGCCAGAAATATTTTTAGATTGGAAGAATTTTTTTTAGATAATAATGATTTACTGATACAAGTCTTACTAATTAACCCATAGCTGAGGAAAGATAAGGTGGATTCATAACTTTTCTAAGGGTATTTGTATGTAAGTGAATATAACGAACCTGACTGGAATTGGAACTCAGCTATCCAATTTTCAATTCCAAGCTGTTATATATTACACCATCTGCACATCCAAGCTTACAGCACCTAGTATTCACAAGTGGTCACCCATCTAGGTACTGACCAAGCTCAACGTTGCTTAATTTTGATGTTCATATGAGAACCAGTGTTTCAATGTGACATGGCTGTAAGCCTTAAGAATATAGAAACATTTTTTTATCAAGGGCACGAGTAATAATTAAATATAATGTTTGTAAGAATTTCTTATAAAATATCCAAATTTTCTAAATTTGGAACAGTTTTATTTGTTCACACACACGCACACACACATGGTGACTGTCAGTTTTGCACCTTTTTGTAATCTTCAGACCAAACATCCCTACTTGTTTTGAGGTTTCTATATACAGGTCACCAGGGGATTAAAGAAAGTAGGGAAAGAAAGAAACCAGGCTTTAATGTTTTAGGTTATTTACAGTAATGAAGAGCCAGTTTCTATTTTCCTTCACTTTCTTTAATCCCACAGTGGTCTTAAAATCTGCAAAAAGAGTATTGACAATGGGTTTGAAGATTGTGTTCTGACAGTCACCATGCAGTGTTGACTCATATCTCCACTTGCCTATATCTGTCATGGGCAAAAGATGACCCATGGGCCAATGTGTCCCATTTGGCTTTCTGAATACCATGACTAATTTCATGAGGAAAATAACATTCTTAAAATTTGGTTTGTTTTATTTCATTATCATGCCTCCACTCACACTCTCTCATACATAACCATATACATAAATAACAATTAAGTGCAATGTCTATTTTTCTAACCCTATATATATATATATATATATATATATATATATATATATATATATATATATTATTTAAAAAATATGATTCCAAATCGCTACATAAGAGGTCTCATGTTTCAAAACAAGAGCCGAAAACTTCAATATAATCCTTTAAATTAAATTGAGTTGAAATTAAAAAGGGCTCCGTTCCATCTTCAAGCGAAATTTTTGTTGGAATAACGTATATCTGAAATTTACTTGTTTTAAAATTGAAATCAAAATCACCATGGTGACAGCTAGGGCGAATTGTCTAAAATGGGTAGGCGAGTGTAGGGGTGTTAATGATAAGTAGCGGTATAGAGATACTTTCAAAGGTGTCAAGTCAGGGAAGGTGAGGGTGTCAAAATGAAACGAAGATGTATTAAGCTTTCGTCAAGTTGGCTTGTCTATGGAGATTTATTTATTTATTTTATTTTATTTTATTATGAAAGGGAATTGTGCATATAAAAAGAAAAACTTTCGTAACGTTTGTTTTTTGACGACTTCATAAAGGGTTATCTTTTAGGTATTTAAACTACTAATTTGGGCTATGGATTATGAAGGGTGTTATGTTGTATGCAAGTTTGTAGTTAATAATTTCTACTATGAATCTGATGATTGGGCTATTTGTTAAACAAGTTATATAAATTTTTTTTTTTTCAAACCAAAATCTGATGATGCCTACAAAAACCGTTAACTCGTGTCTATTATTTAATAGATTATTATTATTTAGAAGTTTAATAATGTGCAATTTTTCTGTGTCATCCCAAGCTTTACATATTCTAGCATTGGTATACCACAGCAGAATTAATACAACATTTAAATGTTGTATTAATTCTGTGGTATACCAATGCACTATTTCATCAACAGAGAGCCCTAGCACTATGATATACATTGGGTCCACGAAGAATAATTTTAAAGATAGATGGAGGCAGCATAAGTGCTCCTTTAATAATATAAACAAAAAGAAACCAGACTTCACTATCAAAATATTTTTGGCACTTGAAGGAAACAAATAAGACACCAAAAGTTAAATGGAAAATTATTGACAAGGCTAGAATATGTAAAGCTTGGAATGACCCATGCCCTTTGTGCCTCCATGAAAATTGCACATTATTAAACTTCTAAATAATAATAATCTATTAAATAATAGACACGAGTTAACGGTTTTTTGTAGGCATCATCAGATTTTTTGGTTTGAAATAAAAAATTTATATAACTTGTTTAACAAATAGCCCAATCATCAGATTCATAGTAGAAATTATTAACTACAAACTTACATACAACATAACACCCTTCATAATCCATAGCCCAAATTAGTAGTTTAAATACCTTACATAAAAGATAACCCTTTATGAAGTCGTCAAAAACAAAACGTTACGAAATTTTTTTTTTTTTATATGCACAATTCCCTTTCATAATAAAATAAAATAAAATAAAATAAATAAATCTCCATAGACAAGCCAACTTGACGAAAGCTTAATACATCTTCGTTTCATTTTTGACACCCTCACCTTCCCCGACTTGACACCTTGAAAGTATCTCTATACCGCTACTTATCATTAACACCCTACACTCGCCTACCCATTTTAGACAATTCGCCCTAGCTGTCACCATGGTGATTTTGATTTCAATTTTTTAAAACAAGTAAATTTCAGATATACGTTATTCCAACAAAATTTCGCTTGAAGATGGAACGGAGCCCTTTTTAATTTCAACTCAATTTAATTTAAAGGATTATATTGAAGTTTTCGGCTCTTGTTTTGAAACATGAGACCTCTTATGTAGCGATTTGGAATCATATTTTTAAATAAATAATTATATTTATGCTCTACTTTTGTATCGAGCACTATTTTTTAAAAATAATAACTAAAATACTAAGGAACTTTGGACTATTTACCTAACCAGTTCCTTCCTATTTACTATATATTTTCACATAATATATATATAATATAATAATCGACTCTCCCGTCGAGATTCGACGTATGAGGGTCAAGCAGATCAGTTTCCAGGAAACCGACAGCCCAACACCGGCACATGAGATTTGATTATAGTGGTGAAGGCTTCATGCAGGACCATCCACACTTTTTTGAAGGGACGAATACAGAGACCTGGTGCAATCAATGCCACAAGGTTCCCAAACGACCCTCCGCAGGTTTTTGAATTCAGAGTTGTCCTTCTCCTAGACCAGTTGCCATCCAAGGCTATAGAACCCAGTCTGTCCTGCTATTTTACCCATAGCTGGAGGGAGAGGAAGAGGATTCATACCTTTCCCAAGGGTATTAGGACGTAAGTGAATGTAATGGATTCGACTGGAATTCGAACTTGGCTCTGCGATTCCTCAATCCAAGCCGCTATCCATTACTCTACCGTGCCTATATATATAAATTATTTTCAGATAGAGTGTATCTGTAACGGAACAAACTGACTCAAAAGAGACAAGAAGAAAAACTATTCTTAGCAGACGCGTTTTGTCCTCTGAGGGACATTGCCTTGATAAACTTATTGTACACACTCCTCATTCAATATATTTTTTCTTTTTGTGAATATTATCCCTTGTTTCACCAGATTTGTGTCAATAGTTACCTTTGAAAAAGTGTTGGCCAAAAAGGATTCCTTTAGAAAAAGAAAAATGAAAAATGCTCTTGTGCGTTTTCAAATCAGTGTTTATGTTCTGTTTTTTCTTATGAACAAGGACTTGACACAACAGTTAAAAAATAATTTATGCACTTTTCATTTTATCAGTTGATTTTTTCTTCTTTCATTGTGTGTGTTTGCATGTGAGTGTGCATGTATATGCACCTGCTCAGACATGTGTATGAGCATATGTGTAGAATGTCATCATTATTTCTCCTTTTTGTTGTTTTTCTTGTCTCTTTATAGTCTCTCCTTATTGATTTTATATCTCTTTCCCACTTTCAAGTTTGAGAGACAACTGTAGCAAACACCATTTGGTTTGACAGAGAGTCTCTGCTCTTAGTAATTCTAGAGTGTTCTGGGGCTTTGTAGATTTTGAGAAAATGTAGGTGTATTTCATTTTTTACTTAAATAATTTTTTATTATTAATGCTTTAATGGTAAGGTAAATATTTATATATCTTTATTTGTTCATTATTTCATTTTTCTTATTTGATTTGGTGGTATTTTAAGTATTAGGGTATTAAATATAATAGGTTATGTTTATAGATAAATTTTATTTATTGTTTGAATATGTATGCATATACACATTCATACATTTCACACACTCACACACATATATATATACAAGTATGTATATATATATATATATATATATATATATATATATATATATATATATATATATATATACAAATGCATGCATACAAACACATGTACATGCATATCTGTGCTTTTATATTAATATATTCATTAATTAATCCTTAAATGATAAAATGGATTATTTCTGGCTTGGTGGTAGTTCAAATGTTAGGGTATTAATTATGGGTGATTAGGTTTATAGATGTATTTTCTTTCTTATTTGAATATATGTATATAAGTTATATAATATACACACATACACACATGCACAGATGCATGCACATACAAACACATATATATACACATTAATATATGCACACACCAACACATATATTTAATTAAATATTTGTTTATATGTTATCATTTATCAATTGTTTCATTTTTGTTTAGTAACTAATAGTTTTTTGTTTTTTGCCTTGGTGCTACCTTAAATATTAAGGTATTAATTATGGAAGGTTAGGTTTGTTGTTGTTTGTATGTGTGTGCATGTATTTATATATATATATATATATATATATATATATATATATATATATATATATATATATATATACACACACACACATTATATTTATTAATTTATTAATTTATTTTATTTTATGTTTATTTTTATTTCTTTATTTAATTTTATTTCTTTGTTTTATTTTATGTTTATTTTATATTTATTTTATTTTATTTATTCATTTTTTATTAATGCTTAGATGGCAAAGTAAGTGTTTATTTATATTCTTACAGTTACCCATTATTTCAGTTTTCCTGTTTAAGAGTTTATTTTGGTTTCTAAAACTAATTATTCTCCCTTAAACAGAACACATCAGGACTGTGAATTTTGGTCCCTGTAAACAGACATTCATTTTACATGGATTTTCTTCTTTTTTTTCTTCTTTTTTAATCATACCCCACCCCTTAAAAAAAAAAACAAAAAAAAACAAGGCAATAAACCCACTAATATGCAAGGTTTACTGAGTGTGAAAGAATATAAGAAAAGCATTAAGGAATAATAACAATAAAAGTACAGAAATTAAGATGAATTTTTGAAGGTCAAACTTGACTGGAAAGCAAGAAACTTGAGAAGAGTTCCACAAGCAAGAAGTGTGAGAAAAGAAAATGTTAGCATGGAAAATATGGTTACATCTACACATTTAACTATAAAATGATATCTTGCCTCTGATCTAGTACTGTGCTTAAATTCATAGTCTAGGTACCATAAAGGAGAGTTCATTAGAACAATTACCATGAAAGTATTTATAGAAAAGATACAGGGAAGTTACATTACAGCAGTGGGAAATTGACTGAAGCTGAGATGCCAGGTCAGGACCAGTGACATTATAGATTTTTCTTTGAATTTATCAAGGATCTGTAAATATATGCAGGAGCACCAGACTTAATATACTTATGATACAACTTTGTGTGACTATATATTTAGTTATTAGCAGAGCAGAGTACATGTCAAAAATAATAAAATTAATTATACATGGATTGACAACTCATCAGTATCATAAGTATATTGAGACATATATATATATATATATATATATATATATTTTTAAACACATGACCACATATAAATAAAGAACTAGGTAATGCATGATGATATATCTAGGTCTGTATACCTCATTTGAAATGCATGAGATATTTAATAAATGTACAAGCATTACTTTTTAAATGACCAAGTTCTGTTTCAACAACCTGGTCACTAAACAAACCGGTTGTTAAGTGAGAAAATTTACTTGACTGCCAGTAGTGTACAGAGTGTATGTGTGTGAGTGGGTAAGAGGGTGTGATACTCCTGAACATCCATATTGGGAGGGCATCTAGTCAAAGAGTGAAATAAAAATTTTGTTTATATTTAATTTGAATAAAATGTTCATTTCATGTTTCATATGTTTTTTCATATTTAAAACGTCTTCCTCTCTCACATTTCTCAGTAATGGGCTTTATAGCACCCCCCCCCAACATATGCACACTTGAGTCTTAGGGGTATATCAATCACCAAACATCACCAAATCTCTACACATCAATGTTGACTGCTATTTCAGGTATACTACACATGTAATTGAAAAACTGAACATTTTTCTGTATGCTAGACAACACCAGGACTCAATGCAAATCACTGGAAATAAAAATTGTCATGGGAGACCTAAATGCCAAAGTAGGCAACAAGAGAGATGGTGAAATAGTTGGCAAATTCGGACTAATAACTCATAATGAATGTGAAGAAAAATGGGTCCAATAGTGCACTGTGAACAATCAACAGACAACACTTAGTTTTAAGAATACCCAAGACATATATAGACATAGAGAAGCCATGTAAAAGAAACAAAGGACCAAATTGACTACATAAAAATCAATAAGAGATTCTGGAATTCAGTTTTGCATACCCAGTTGCTGACTGAAGCTGAGATATTTAATAAATGTACAAGCATTACTTTTTAAATGACCAAGTTCCAGTAATATGCAACCCTACAGTGAAATTACAGAAATCTAGGCAACACCTGATTGCAATATAACAGACTTATAAATGACCTAAATTTGAAGAAGTATATGGACAGCATTAAAAACAGATGCAATGAATTATATGGAAATTTAATGTGCGGCACATTAAGAGTAGCTTTAGTAACATCAGCAAATAAGAAAACTAGACAATGAAAAAAGGGAATGGATGACAGCTGAAATTTTTGACATGAGGGAAAGGAGACAGCAAACAATGCCAAGCTATGGCACAGAGTATAGGACATTGCACAAAGAAATTAGAAACAAATGCAGAAAAGAGGAATGGCTCAATAAAAAGCAGGTAGGAATAGAAAGAATGAGTATTGCAGACAGAATTGTAATAGAGATGCTGGCTGCCTTAAATGATTTTGGCACTGACAAAACTATAGAAATAATAAATGAAATATCCGACAGTGGTAAGATATACCAGAAAGCCTTAGTAGATCCATTTTCATAGCAGTGCCTAAAAAGTCAGGGTGCAAATGAATGTGAACTCCATTGGAGAATTAGCCTAATGAACCATATAACGAAACTTATCATCCAAATTTTGATGAATAGAGTGTGCAGCAGTATTAGACTGGAAGTAGAACAAAAGCTGTGCAATTTTTGACACTAGAATAAGGAATTTGATATTTATGCTCAGAATAATATCAGAAAGAGCAATATAAATGCAAAAGGATGTATACCAATGTTTTATAGATTATGCAAAAGTGTTTGATAAAGTACATCACAAAGAATTGTTTGAAGTGCTAGGTAAGCTTCATTTATTTGGAAGTATATTGAAATAATCCAGAACTTATACTGAAGGGAAACCACCTGTATATGGATAGAAATTCAGTAAACACAAAAAATATAAAGAGGTATAAAACAAGTATGTGTCATCCCATTAGAATTATTTAACCTTTACAGTGAGGCAATCTCAGGCGATTTAGAAGTCCTACCAGGATTCATTATTGGTAGCCACAATCTTAACAATACTAGAAATGCAAATGACACAATGTTGGTAGTAGATATAGTAAGAAAAGGAAATCCTACAGATGTTAATAAAGGAAAGCAAGAAGGAATGACTAATCATCAATTTTAAGAAGATAGAATGTATGGTTATGAGCAAAAAGACAGCCCAAAATGCTAATTACAAATTGGAGATACCAAAATCAAATAAATACAAAAATTGAAATATGTAGGAAGTGTTTTAGCAGAAGACAGAAAATGTGACAATGAAATCCAATGGTGCATTGTGATATCAAAAGATGCCTTCCAAATGCTAGGCACATTGTTAAGAAACAGGAGAATCTCATTAGAAACAAGAAAAAAAGTACTGAGCTTTTATGTCATATTGGTATATGAGTCTACTATTTAATTCATAACTGGGGAGTAGGAGACAGATTCATACCTTTTCCAAAAGTATTTTTGAAATGCATTTGAAATCAACATACCAATCCTCCTTTCTAGCCATATACATATATATATATGTATAATAAAAAGGCTTAAACACTAATATTCCATGGTCATAATTTATTCCAGTGGAATCGTAAATACGATCCAATTCATCAGACCTACAAATTCAAAAAGAAAACAGAAAAAAACAACTCTGGAAATAAAAACAGAATTTAGAGAGAGTGTAAGTATGAGGAGGAGGGAGATTAAACCTTAACAGAGAGAATTTTAGGAGAGATGGGTGGAAGGGGTTTAAGTAAGAGAAAAATGAATGTTGTCGGATGTCTAATGCATAAAGATACATTTCGTGGTGACATACACACACCATAGACAATCTAATGTTAGAATAAGAGGGAGGGAAAGATGAGGTGGGGAGAGAGAAGGGACAAAGGAAAGTAAAATTGCGTTTACTTAAAGGGCAGCTTTGTATGTATATATATATATATATATATATATATATATATATATACACATAGATAAATATATATATTTATGTAATATATATATATATATTATATATATATATATATATATATATATATATATATATGAAATGGACAAAGTCCGACAATTATTTTAAGACATTTTTATGTTTATACATTCTTTTTATAGATTCAAATATTTAAGTAAATGCTCATTCAGGCCGGTAAATGTTGTTTAATACTGTACTGTTTATTATAAACAGAGCATTTACTTAAATATTTGTATCTATAAAAAGAATGTATAGACATAAAAATGTCTTAATATATATATATATATATATATGTAGATAGATAGATAGAAATGATAGACACAGACATAAGTAACATGTGAATAGATATTTGATATGAGCATAGAAACCACAAAGGCTTGCAAAATAGAAATGCTCACTCCAAAAATATTACAGCATATATCAACGAAATATATTGTTAAACTGATATTATTTCTAAGGAGAATTCTCAAAGTTCATCTCTTGACGGAAGAATTTGAATTATATTCTAAGGAGATGCCAAGAAAGTTGCACATGTTGTTCACTATTATTCCAAACTAAAGATTCCAAGCAGCAAAAGCCAAAGCAAAAAGGTAGTAAAAAAAAACAACTTCATAGCCCTGCTGAAGAGATAATGTTTCTTGAATTTCTTATTCTTTTGTTCTAAGAAAATGCATAAATAGTATCCAATATGGATAAATGATTTCCAGGTATTCTTTTGTAGATTCCAAATCCAAATATTTTGGCCATTATACTAGATAAGGGAGATTTTAACTGTACATGATTGACTACTTAAAAAAAGAATTGGTTGTTTTTAGGCACTATCTGTATCTAAGATCAACATGTTTGAATTTGGTTCCAAGAAATATTCTGTTTGGTATTTTATCTACTCTTGAGTCTGTAATAATCAAACTCCCTGCCACTTATTAATATTTTAAAAAAATCCTCCCACCTCTGATTCCAGCCCCTTATTAGATTCATTGAAATAAATTAAATTCTAGACAAATCCTAACCCCTCTTCAGATTTTTCCAACCTTGACTTTATTAGATACTGAAAAAATTTCCACCTGTCACCTTGCTTATTCTAATCCCACTTTTTATTCAAGACCTGTCAATAGTTAAGAGCATGCAAAAGATAAAATATGTTTATAGAGAGTTGCAAAAAATATGAATTACAAAAGACCAAATCACACAAGTATTCTGTTTATATTTCTGAGATGAGGTATTATGTACAGTATTTACATTAGTCAGACTATTGTCCTCATCTTTGTCGCCATATTTGTCACAACGTTTTGGCCATTGTATGCTCCGGCCTTCTTCAAGTGGTTGGAATTTCAACCCTGAACCCTTTATTTTATCACTGGGGTAGACTGTTTCTAGTTCCATTGCCATGTTTTGATGGATGTCAGTTATCAGTTATCTCCTGCTAATTTTTCCTCTGAAAGTTCTCCATGAACCATATTGAACTCACCTTCTTTGGGTCTGTCACTGGATCTGACTGTGCCATGTGTCCTGAGGACACACAATAAACTTGGTAAAGACATGAATGATAACAGCAAAATTGCAATATGAGCACTGGTAAAATGATGCTGAAAACATTAGGTTTATAATACTCAGAAGTTCATACCCAGATGTCCTCAAGGGATAAAGACGTTGGTTAGATCCAGTGACAGACCCAAAGAAGGTGAGTTCAATACCTGGTTAAGGCAGTGGAGAACTTTCAGAGGGAAAATTAGCAGAAGATAACTGATAACTGACATCCATCAAACATGGCACGAACTAGAAAAGTCCCCCAGTGATCAAATAAAGGGTTCAGTTCGAAATCCCAACCACCTGAAGAAGGCCGGAGCGTACAACGGCCAAAACGTTGTGACAAATATGGCGACAAAGATGAGGACAATAGTCCGACTAATGTAAATACTGCACACAAGTATTGTAGGTTTTAAAATCGTTCATTTGATTGCTCCTATACCTTTTTTATGGAGCATGCCAACTTTAACACAAGGTCATTTTTAGAAGCCCTCAGAAAGAAAAAGCCTCACTATCAATGGCTTAGTATACTAATTATTGCATTAAAGTAAATTCTTTTAGTCAAATCTCTTTTTCTCAAATTTCAGACCAGTTTTAATAGTCCAAATGATTTTCTTTTAAAATCTCAAAGCCCAAAGTGTGTATGTGTGTGTGTGTGTGTGTGTGTGTGTTTGTGTGTGTGTGTGTGTGTGTGTGTGTGAGAGAGAGAGAGAGAGGGGGGGGGAATGAGAAATTAAAGAAACAGTATTGTCATTTCAAATGTTGTGGTGGTGGACAGTAAACAGTGAGAGATAGATAAGAACAGACTGAGATTAATAGTGAGATATGACCAGAATGACCATAGATAGATAGATAGATGAGGGAGGGTAAAGGCAACATGTCTACTGGCCTAATTTCAAAAGAGATATGCATTTTTGATCCTGAAACAAGTGAAATACAAGATATTTTGAACTCATCAGATGATGAAGGAACTGAATTTGATACAAATTATCATTCAGAACTGACACATAAAATAAAAATTGAAAACCAATAAAATATACTGACAACATTTGTGCCAGTTTTTTTTTTGTATTGATTGATTTGTGTTTGTCCACTGTTAGATGTAATTGCAGAATTTGATTGATTTAAAAGGGACCCACAAATATTTTGTTGAATAAGAAGACTTTCACAACTGAGTTTATAGAAATAAAAGTAAAATAAAGAGTTAAAAAATAAATTTTAAATAATGAATAATTATGCCAAGAGGTTGTAATAACTATTTCTTAAATTTCCAAATGCTGGAGTTCTTTTATTATTTTCTTTTTTTTTTAATCATTTCACCCCAAGCAAGGCAATAAAGCCACTAAGATGCAAAGGATTACTGAGTGTTAGAGAATATGACAAGAAACAATGTCTAGCACAATCCAGTGAACTGAATTTCCTAGAAGCAAACCTAGCAATTGATTCAATATTCAATATAATTAGTCTGAAAAAGTGCAATGAGTCACTCACCTGGATGTTAGCATTAGCTATACTGATGGACAGTAAAAACAGTTCTCTCAGATGAGCAGTTTCATTTTGGAAGTGTTAAAATTAACAAGTCATTCCTTGCACCAATTAACAACAGACTGTAGATCATTTTTTAGATCAGCTGCCAGTTTGACCTTATTGAACTGCTCAGACTTACTATTAAGACAAGAATAAATGGTTGTGTCATCGACAAAGATACTGAGTTGAGAACTGATAATATCAGGAAGGTCGTTGGTGAAAATTAGGAACAAAGTAGGTTCAAGGATAGAGCCCTATGGGACACCTGCATTAATGCAAAAAGATCAAGAAGAGTGGCCATTCAAGATAACTTTCATTTCACAATTCGAGAAGAAAGCTAAATCAGTTAAAAAATTTGTCCAGAAATGTCACACCCTTTCAACTTGTGAAGAAAACCTATATTCTAAACCCTGTCAAATGTCTTTGAGAAATCCAAAGCAACTGCTTTTATTTTCTTTAGAAAAAAGATAAACATTGATCCCTGCTACTACTGGTTATGAGATATGGTTTAGGAAAGATTTAGATTTCCAAAATGTTGTAGATTTCCAGTGCCTCTAATTGATTATGGGCCATGTGTTAATGCTGCATATTGAAATACATTGCTAACCAATTGCAGATGCATTCAGACTTTCTCGGACTGGGTACTTTGGGCACTTCTCAGCTTAAAGGGTTAAACTCATTTCGCTATAATTTGTGCTTATAATAGACTAATAAGATTTTTAAAAACTTTTACTCAACTTTTTTTTATATACAGGGAGAAGCTTTTAAAATATCAAACTCTGGTTGATGTGTGTTTTTTGAAGTAATACTAACAGGTTCAAATCCTGAAGTGGATGGTGATTGGAATATTTTGCTAGAAAAGAAAAAACAAAACAAAATCTTGATACATATACCACTTTAATGCACCTCTGTGTGAATTGTTGATCAGCAGATGCCATAGAAACCATTAAGTTGCTTGCGTTAACAAATCTTTTTTTTTTTTTTATTTACAAAACAGAATAGCAACTGGGTAAAAATTAGTGAAGAGTAATCAAACTTTTTAATATCTTCCTGTCTGGGAAATAATTTAAAAAATTTGTTTATTTAAAAATTCATGTTTAAATTATCAGCTCAGGATTTCTAGGGGAATTTTCACTGATTATAGCTGTTTTCATAGGTTTTCCTTCTTTTTCTTTTGCTTTCTTTGTTTAGGGGAAACTTTTTTTGCTCTTAATGTTCTCATTGCTGTGGACATACATATGCAGTCTTTTGGCTGGGAGGTGTTAAATGAATATTGGGCTTGAGCCCTATAGAGCTATCCCCACAGGCATTACCTCTCCTTCGGGAGGGAGCCGGAGACATTATCTGGAGCTTGAAATATTCCCAAAGAGGAAGTGCTGAGTGGAATTTAGCAGTTTTTGAAATTAACAAAATCAACCTTGTGTTACATTCTGTGCAAGTAGGTGCCTACTTCTTTAATAAGTTTTTCAAAACTTATATTGTCTGCTGTTGATGTATAAATACATTTTCAAGACACCTTAGTATTTGTGTCATAAACTAGCACTTACTGTTATTTCCAAACCAGTGTAGACATATAGTAGGAAACTATAAGCTATTGTGTGCTGTATTTTTATTATATTGTATTTAGGGTATTGTTTCACTTTGTATTACAAAGTATCTGATCAAAATCAAAATGGTAGCACCCATGTGAAAACAATCTGCATTTTATAGTCATTTATTTCCATTAAATGGCAATTTCCTGTTTTTCACCAAATGGGCCAGCACAGCCTGCCTACAATGCTATAATAATGCAGCCATAGCAGTGTTCAGTTACAAGTGATTCTAATATTTATGTTTTACAGTTAGGATGGAATACATTGATTTCTAGGAAGGTTGAAAGGATATGTTGTTTCTGCTTTAATTCAAAACACCATAAATTATATTAATATGGTTTACCAATTCAAATGAATGTGAAGCCTGATGAACCAATGAAAATCAAACAATATGAAAAAAAAAAAAGAATTTCTTTTTTCTTTCTATTTCTCATTCTTTGATGAAGCTTTAATAAAAGTGAAACGTTAGATTGCTAAATGTTTCCTATTTGTTCTTTATCCTATCAAATGATTATAACTCACTTCATTAATTATTAGTCACTTTGCTTGCTAGGATTTGTCTGAGAATGCAGCATATTTTATCCTTTTTGGGGCCTCTACTCTTTTCACACCAGTAACTATTAGTACTACTAATCTTGATAAAGTACTTCCTTCAAACTATTTTTCAAAACACCTGTGCATTACAACTTACATATTTACCTGGGATTAATGACAAATACTCTACATAAATGTTTGGCTCAAAGTTGTTGTCAGTAAAGATTGATTCCTCTTTAGTAATTTTTACCCAGTTGCTATTCTGTTTTATAAAAAAAAAATGATTTGTTAATGCAAGCAACTTAATTGTTTCTCGGACACCTGCTGATCAACAATTCAGACAGAGGTACATTAAAGTGATATATGCTTCATCACCCAAAATCTAAATGAACAGAGCCTGGCAGCTGATCTCTTATCAGACATAGCTGTAACAGTTCAATGGGAGGAAAAAATGGCTTGTAATATTCAATACTGCCAAAACCAAGCTAGTAACTTTCCTTCATCACCAAGCAGACTCTGAATTCTCACATCATAATGAATGGCTGCACACTCAAAGAGGCTAATTTCTTTGAGCCACTCTTGGGAGTTCACCGCAGACCTCAAGTGGAATTCATATATATACAAACAACCACTAAAGAGTGTAAAAATGGTCAGCTCCCTTCCAGATGACTCCAACTGTCATGCTCTATCTTTACAAGACCAAAAATGGAGTACTGCTGCCATATGAGGGCTGGAGCTGCACAGTCTTCTCTTTCCAGTCTCAACAGATTTTAAAAGCATTTAAAAAACCTTGTAGGTGATGAATTATTTTCCATCCTTTAAACCCTTTCCTATAAATGCAATGTTGCAAGTTTATTTCTGCCAGAGCCTCCAAGGGAAATTTTGCAAGGCAGTACAAAACATCTTTGGGGCTCCGAGGCAGGTAAAGATTGTTCTCAAAAATTGAGGATTTGATGTTCAATAAATCTACATGTAAACTCTCATAAATGCTTTATTTCCATGATCAGATATAACATGATGTAACAAAAATACTCAATTAATGCAGCAACATAAATCAGTATTTATGATTACATTCACCAATCAACTTTTAGGTCTTGTCATAAAGAAATGCTTTTTAAACATTCATAATAATAAGATCTTGAGCCTTGTAACAATTACAATACATAAAGTCTTTGTGAAGTAAAATAATAGAGAGAGAATGCTTCCGCAAATATGACAATGTTAACATCTTCAAGTCTACTGTTATCTATCTTATATATTACCAAAATATACCATTGTTATGTCAGTAAAAGAGCCCTATTCAGTAACTGTCTTGAGTAGGCTCTTGGGACTTGGGTGAAATATATATAAAAAACATTCTGGTACTGAACTATTTGGTTACCTCCCTGTGAAGTGGTTAAAGGCTCTCAAATGTGAGGATTTTATTAACTGACTGCTTGATTTTTTACAGCTTATAAACCTTTTGCAGGTTATTTAAAAACAGAAAATATTTTTAGTTTGTAAGAATTGTTTGTAGCTAATAATGATTTATTGAAAAGATACAAGTCCTAGTAATTAACCCCTAGCTGGGAAGAAATGAGGGGGATTCATACCTTTCCAGATGGTATTTGCACATAACAACAAACCTAACTGGAACTTAGCTCTCTTATTTCCAATTCTGAGCTCTTAATCATTACACCAGCCACACATCCAAGCACTTGGTTTTCCCAAGCAGTGACCCATCTAGGTACTGACCAGACTCAACATTGCTTAACTGTGGTGATTGTATCAGAACCTGTGTCCCAACATGATATGGCCATAAGTGCATGGGATGATTTTAGTCTCATAAATATATATAACGCATGCTTTATTTATGAGACTAAAATCATCCCATATATATATATACTTGATAAGACACCAGAAGTGTTGAAACCAAGTGGCTATTTTTGTAGTGATTTTATAACATATCTATGTTATAATTTTCAAATAAATTATATATATATATATATATATATATATATATATATATATATAATTACTGACATGCCCTGATGAGTGGACAGAGTGATTGCTGCAGAGTGCTTTTGAAACATCAGGATGATGAATGTAACACAAACAGCTATAACAAACTTTATATTTATATGATATATATATATATTTGTAATATATATATATATTTGTAATATATATATATATTTGTAATATATATATATATTTTGTAATATATATATATATATATATATATATATATATATATATATATATATATATTAATAATATATATTATTATTATTATTATTAGCTGGAGAAAATGCTACACATGAATGAATACATCTCTGACCTTCAACCCAACTGAGACATGTAGAGGGAACTGTTTAGATGCTTAGCTGCACAGTGCCTCTATGACCATACCCGCTCATGGGCCTAATGTGATGATGATGATGATGAATGATGATGATGATGACTCATATATTTGAATATACAGTAAACATCTTCAGCTACATCATAGAAAAGCTCTTAGATTGTAGCTGTTAGGAAAAATGTAGCCAAATGGGGACGACAATTATGGTATCATTTTCTGGAAGTTCAGAAAGTTTGTCCTTATCAAAGAGCTTTAAATTTTCTTAGTTGTTCATAAGTGGTTTCTGTTTAAAAGAGAGTTAATGATGTAAAGTGATGTGCTTCTAACTTCTGAAGCCATTGTCTAATTACTGATCTTGAATTAAAGAAAGCATAGAAAATCATAAAAGAAAAGAAGCACTTCAAAGATTTATTATAAGTCAATATCTTTTGGCCTTAATTAAAAACGAACAATAAAGTAGAGTCATCTTAGGTCATTTTGAGTCTGGCTCAGTACGGCTTTAGTCAAACCAACTTTTGACTGAGTGATTCAGAAACTCTTACTTTCTTATCTAATATCATCAATTCAGAAAGAAAATATCCAGCAATGTCCAACATTTATGCCCACAATAAACAGCATGTCAAATGGACAATTTTTCCCTTGATGCCACTATTATTTTAACTACCTTCACTCCTTGGCAATGTTTATTGTTTTAAAAAGTGTTGATTAAGCCAGTTTATGCACTCTCTCACATAGACTGTAAGAGCATAGTTGCAGTATAAACTGCAAATTCACTCTTTGGGTGTTGAAGAACACAAATGTGTCAGAACAGGCTTTCACAACAGAGAATAGCAAGCCATCATGGTAAATAGGCTTACTCAGACATGAGCAACTATACTAAATAATAATTTAGTATGAACAACCAAAGACATGTTGAAATTAATTATTAAAAAGAATAAGTTTTCTGTTTGATATCTAATTTCAACATGCATCCAATTTATATTATATTTAAATTTTGTATGGTGAAGAAATTATTTAAATAATTTCTTAGCAATGTTCAGCCTTCATGCCTGCAAAAAAAATGGTTTGTCAAAAATATGTCTTCTCCCCTTGACACCATTATTATGTTAATTACTTTCACTCCTTAACAATGTTTATTTTTTTAAAAAGTGATGATTAGAATTGTAATAAAACCTTTCATATGATGAAAGTGAATTTATACATTTTATTTGTTCTTGAAAATTTACAACAAAAATATTAAGCACTGTTTATTTACAAGAATAATTTTATATTTACAACATTCTAAAAACTAATACAATGCAATATTTATCATATACCAATTTATAAAGAAATAAATATGAAAACAATTGGTTATTCATAAATTTACAAATATTTATTACATTATGAAAATATAGGAACCAACTATAATGAAATCCTTATTATTTATCATTTTATAAAGTTTGAATTTATTGGCAATGTTTTGCCAACTATTCCACTAAACAATCTAATAAATAGATACTTTATTATTTTTGTTATCAGTTCTCAAGAACAAAGAAAATGTATAAATTCACTTTTATATATTTAGGTTTTATTAAAATTCTAATCATTGTTTTTTAAGACAATAAACATTCCTGAGGAGTGAAGGTAGTTAAAATAATAACAGTGTCAAGGGAAAAAACTATCCTTTTGACATATGGTTTTTTTAGGCACAATGGTTAAACATTGCCATTTTTTGTGGTTCAAGATTTGGGTGAATCTTCTCTGTAAAAATAGGTTTATATATCTCCATCTGAAATTCTTTTAATGCTAATATGCCAATTTCCAAAGCTATTTATGAGATGCTGCCAAAATGTTCACAGAACTTAAGGTGTGAAAAAAATTTTCAAAGGAAAAAGAAAGTATAGAAAGAAAGCTTCTTTATTTTTTGGTGCAATATTCAGAGATAAATCTTTGTGAGACATTTTTGGGTAACTTGACAGATATACAGGTTGATTAATCTGTTCAAATATTTCAAAATTTTTGTCAGTACTTTAAATGATGAATTTAATCTTAGCTGATATGTGTCCTCTTGTGCCATGGTCAAATAATATTAGAACTTATAGTATTGGTTTCCAAAATTTTCACTTACACATTGTCCATAGACTAACATCTAAACAACCCAGTTTGGAACCTAGATTCCAAGATGAACCCAAAATGATTATAAATGATTAAATTACAATTAAGAATAAAAATAATGTTAAAATTTATAAAAATGTTATTTGAAAGGTTGCTGTAAAGTTCTTGATCTGTGCAAGCAGCCATCTCTCTTTCAAAAAATTAATGTTTTTCATTTAGTCAGCTTTTAGGAAGTATATTAGACCAAGAACTTTTTCATTCCCTCTTGTACTAAATATGGATGAATTATAATTCATCCATACTTATTTTTTTTAAATAAATATTCCTTACCAAATTATGTCACATGATGGGGAATATGATATTTGAAAATTAAATGTGCCTTATACTTACAGTAGGTTTTAGATAAGGTTTGGCTTATATAAATATGGATAAATAATCATTTGAATATTATTAGTTTTTTTTCATAAATGTTCCTTGTTAAATTATAAGTATATGGAGGGTGTCATATGGTGAGAAATAGGATATTTGTAAACTAAATATGGCTTATACTTAAAGCAGTTTTTACAGTAGGGTTGGTTAATATAATAAAAAATTATAACAAATAAACCTTCAGGTATAAAAGTCATATATGGCAAACTATAAGAAATTAAATCAAAAGAGGGAAGTTTTTTTTAATGCCATATCCTTTCAAATAGCCATGCATTCTTGGAAAAAAGATAATGGACTAGTTTTGCATTTCCTTCGCCATGATTTGAAATTCAGAGTTTTCTTTCCCTAGACTGGTTGCTATCCAAGAGCAAAGTCTACTCTGTTATTTAACCCATACACAGTAAAGGAGTTAAATGTAACTAACCTATCCACAAATATTTTAATTTCATTTAAATTAATTCACTTATTATTGGCTTTGTAGCAGAGACTTTTTCTATAACCAAAGGAATCAGCTTTCTGTGTTCACCAAATTGGGTTGGAGCCAAGGTTAGATTAGCACTGGTGTGATTTAACTCTCATCTCAGAGTCTCTCACTTAGTAGTTGCTCACAAAATAAAATAAAAGGTCAGAGCTTTCATAATAATGATCTTGTGGGGATTACTCCACTTTATATGTTAGGATCCCACTAGGTTGCATTCTATTCATTAGTAAAGGAAGGGAAATAAACCTCTTTCCTCTCTTTTTGCTCTGTGATGTGGTAGTGACAACAACAGAACTCTTACCTTTCAGAGACACCATTCTCAGTGAGGCCAACTGTTTAATTTCACCTTTGATACCTCGCATGCATACACACACACACACACACACACACACACAAACTATAGCTAAATATGGCCATTTTTTTCTTTTTTGGAAGCTAACATTTTACATGTAAAAATAATTTTCTCTTCTTTTGTGAGTTATGTTGTTCATGTAGCAGACATTAAATATTTTTGCTCGACAACCATGTATGGATAACCCTATCAGTTGCAGTACCCCTTTTCAGCTTTTGGGTATGCATAAAAAGAAAAAAAATGGGTAGCATGCGAGCTACGAACTAGAAGAGGCTAGTTCTCTTTTACTTCAGGTTGAGATTCGAATAGGATGTGAAAAATTAGCACTTTGTGCTATGGACACATGCAGATTAGACAATACATATCACTCACTCATTAATTCACCAGCAGAGTAAGTTCAACTTTTCCTTCATTCTTTACAGAGACTCTTAAGAACATTCCATGAAATTTTCTCTACAACAAAAAATTTTCTAGATAGAATAAATAATTCTATCTCATTTTGCTCCACTATTTTTTGGTATATTTTCTAAACCAACTCAACACTTTAACTTTTTGTTCATCATACAATCGCTAAACTAGTAACAACAGTTTGGTGACCACAAGGTTAGTTGTGGGTTTCTTTACTTTGTGTTTACTTTACAATTCTTTATACAAATATGTATAAAATCCTTTACATTTTTTATCTATTCATTTTAAAAGTCTGCAATCTCATCCATTACAAATTGTTGTACTATCTACTACAGATTAAAATCTGAAAATTGTAAAAGTTGTTTCTGCTATATTAAAGATATAAAATTTTCAGATGAATTTTAAGCAAGTCATTCAAGATATAAAACAATTGTTGCTAATTAAATAAACCATATGATGTCATTTTATAATAGTTTGTTCTTTTCACATTTCTGTCTTGTAGAATGCATTAAAATCTTTCTGGTGTTCTGGTTTTAAATAATTTTGTAATAGAACTGGTTTAGCTAATAGGTAATTAGCATAAAGAGAGCTATAACTATAGCTCATGGGCAACTTTGAGTTAGTGTATGTAGAATATCTATGGCTATTAAGTTTGATCATCATAACAAAATGGTGTCACCTGACAGAGCTCTGTTGAACAAAGAAGAACATGAAAATAATAAAGATGGGATTGAAAGCATTTTCTTCTCAGTAAGAAAAGATTTTTCCTACCAGGATTATTGTTGAGTTACAGTATGATACCACATGCTGACAGATTAGAGAGCCCATCCGCATTAACAGGCAGACAGATTAAAGCTCCATTAACCATATCTTACTCTATTAATGAAAACATGGTAGAAAAGAAATAAAGAAAATGAGCCAGAAAAGGCAAATTTCATAATGCAAAAGGAAAAAACATGGAATGGTAAAAATATTGTTGCCCATGCAGACCAGTTAAGAGCTAGCCAAGATTACGAGGAAGTACAAAGTGAAGCTAGTTCGAATGACTATGTAGATGAACAAGAAAGCAGAACAGGAATCAATGGACGATCAAAGTTCTTTGGAAGACTCGGAGTACAAAACATGGGACACTGGGAATAAAAGAACTAGATCAAGGTCCCCTATAATAAATATTTGTGAAACCAGTGAGAGGAGGAGGGAATATAGGAAAAGCCATAGATCCACATAGGGCATGAAGCCCAAAAGATTCAGGGAGATGTAATGGGATTGGTTTAGCTAAGAGGTAATTAGCATAAAGAGATCTATAACTATAGCTCACAGGCAACTTTAAGTTAGTGTACATAGAATATCTATGGCTACTAAGTTTGATCATCATAACAAATTTTTACCTTTCTTTGTGAAATGAATACCTTCATTCCTCAAACAATATTGATTTTACTTATTAAAGGAAGTCTACAAAATTTGAATGCAATAAACAAAACTTTACACAAAGAAACAGTATATAAGAAGTAAAGTCCAAACAAAAACAACTATTGAAAACAAAATCTGATATATGTCATCAAAATAGATAACAATTAGCAACAATATGGTTGGATTCCAAAGTACAGAAAATGTCTTACATCTTATAATTATTCAGAAAATCTGTAATTTTTAAATAAAAGTTAATCCTTTTCTGATCTAAGCAATCTCCCAAGAGATAATACATGTTTAAGAAATAGATAATTGAAAATAAAATTATTTATTTTTGAAATGTGTTTCTTTGCTTTGTGTGTATAAAAGAAAGTAAGCAAAAAGCAAACCATAATGAGTCATTTAATGACATATAACTGTATACATATACAAGCACAGAAAATATTAAAATATGGCTGAGAAGTTTAACATTACCTAACTGAAAGTCAAAATTAAACACAGAATTATGAGGTTTGTATTGGTTTGGACAAAACTGTTTTTGTCATTATATGGTATTACTCTCATCTCTGGAAGAGATGGGCCTGCCCAGTTATTTAAATTTTGATTTTTTTCCAACCTACCCTCTGTTATTTTGGACCTGCATTTATTTTATTTTCACTTGTCTGTTTATTCCAACTTCCACTCCTTTTTTATTTAAAAAACAAATTACCATATATACTTATGTATCATGTGACTTTTGAAAACCTAATATTGAACCTAATTTTAAGGGGGTCACATCATATCTATGATATAAAATTAGCATATGTACTATAGGCCCTGCCTATGCTATTGACCAGACTATATATCCATTTACTGTAATAAAAAAATACAGCTGAATTTAGAATAAACATGATTTTGATAAAACTGATGTATTACTTAACTGTATCTAATAATAATGCATGTAATATTCACATATTAGTATCGTATTATAAAATGCAAACATAGTGAATATGCATTTTTTCTAGTGTTTACATTTATAAGATGTTTAGCTGTTTCTCATTCGGTTGTTTATGGATGTATGCATTTATGCAATGAGTATAGTGTTACTAACAATACTTTTATTATTCTCTTTGACTTTTTTAACTTATTTAACTAGAAGATGGGATAAAGAGATAGAGGAAAAGAGTCTATTGTAATTTGGTCACTCAAAAAAGGAACTCGCATGATAGATGAGATACATGATAAAATCCTTTTTATAGTGAAAATTTGGGAATTGAACGATATGTAAGATCGCACATTACATGAGTATATATGGTATTTTTTAAAAATCCAGCTTCTACTTCTACTTTGGACTCAAGAGTAGTTTTAACATCATTTAAAAAATTGTTTTAGGATGTAGGTGATCATGGCTCACCACAGATTCCTTTTTTTAATTATCTGTGGATTGCCATCACTTATTAGGAAAGATAGTGGAGTGATTTCACATTGCCTTCTCCAGTTTTTGAATTCAAAAATGTTTTTCTGTTAAACTGGCTGCCATCCAAGGCTAGAGATTCCAGCTTCTCATACTGTTTTACACACAGTTGCAGTGGTAAAAGACTTGGATTTATGTCTTTCCCAAGGGAATGTTCTACTGTCTTTTAGCCAACTTCATAAATCTATCCTTCCAGAATTTCCTTAGCAAGGAACTACTGTAAGTGCCTTTTGCTGCTTTTGCCATCATCTTGGGAATTTAAATTTTCTTTCAGTAAGAGAAATCTCTAAAGACTGCAATAAATGATAATCAACAGGTGCATTATTTTGTAAATATAGTGAATGACTAATAACTTCCAAGTTAAAATGTAACAATTCTTTCCTTGTCAACAAAGAAGCAAGCAGAAAAGTGGTAGTTTTCTAAGCATAACTTAGATATGGTATGAGGCTGAAAGTCTGAGGCACTCAGTAAGGATCGAACTTACTATTCAGTCATAATTGATCTAGTGAGAGAAACTAGCTTACCATTACACCACATCAATTTTCCCAAAATGATTTTCTAAGCATAGCTTAGATGTGGCACAAAGCTGAATGTATGGGGCACCCAATGAGGATTGAACTCACTATTCAGTTGTAACTGATCTAGTGAAACAAGCTTGCTTACCATTACACCATGCCAAAGTGCCCAAAATGATTTTTTAAGTGTAGCTTAGATGTGGCTGAAGGCCTAATGTATGGAGCACCCAGTGAAAATTGAACTTACTATTCAGTCATAATTGATCTAGTGAGACGAGCTTGCTTATCATTACAACCACCTCGAAATTTCCAAAATTAATTTCTAAGCATAGCTTAGATGTGGCACAAGGATGGATGTATAGGGCACCCAGTGAGAATCAAACTCACTATTCAGTTGTAAATGATCTAGTGAGGTATGCTGAAACAAGCAGTAAAGTGATTGAATATTAATCCTTTTCTCTAAGCTAATTCTAAATGCTTTTTGTCAATTGCTATTTTCAGTTGGTTTTATTGGGAGCAGTACTTGCTTCCAGTAGTTATTTGATTCTTTGAAAGGGGCTCATAGTAAAGGACTCTCTTCCATTCATATCATCATTTTTGGATGAAGACTAGCCTTTGATATGTTTAATTGTAGTTTGCTTCATCTCTTGTATTCCATATTGTAGTAAAATATCTACTTTTCATTACCCATTGTTTAATAAATAAAACATTTAAATATAACCCAGTAGGTTATATTATTCACATAACTTATGAGGAAGCCACACATCAAAGTGACTAACATAACCAAGCTGGAAGTAATTGATATTTTATACTTGTTTTTGTTATTTTGAATATGTTGGTTATCTCCAAAAAATGTTAATTATTATCAAGTAATTTTTTGATTTGATTACTATCTATCTGAACTGATTGACCTGATTATGAAGGATTGTTCAGTAAAAAAAAATCTCTACTACAAAACATTACAAACCCTTTTCACATTGTTAATCATTTACAGATGTACATAGTGGTGTAATGGATATCAGCTTGGGATGGGACATTGGATAGCCTGGTTCAAATTCAACTGGAATTTGTTACATTCATTTATGTTAAAATACACTTGAGAAAGGTATGAATCCATCTCTTCTCCCCCTACACCAGCTATGGATTAACTAACAAGACAGATTGGGTCCTATAGCCTTGGTTGGCAACCAGTCTACTGCAGAAAGAAATGGCAACCTACTGCAAGAAAATCTTTTGCCTAGTCAGTCATGATTTGAAAAAGATATGATCACCAATGTATATATAACATATGGCATTCAACTGACTGAATCATTTACAGTACAAATGCAACTCAAATACAGAATATTTTTGTGGAGTTTATTAATTCATAAACTTAGCAAATCTTTTCCACCTTTCAGCTGCATTTTTTAAGTTACTTAAAATAAAGCAAAGGTGCTTTATAAACTGAAAAGGTTGTGTATTTTCTTCCCTCTTCAATGTGAGAATTAGTAGATTGATTTTGACAACAGGGTTTTTAAAAACAAAGCATACTAATATGACAGGTGTCACAACACTATGAAAAACAATGTTTTAGAATAAATAAATAAAGGTTTTTAATGCTACTAAACAAAAACAGAGAATTGTCTTTTCAGTGAACCAAATATTATGTAAATCAAATTGACATATTTATTTGAAAATTGACATATTGACACTAAAACTAAATAAATATAACGAATTATTTAACATTAAAGTTTTTGAAAACTCTGAAAAAGTTTAGGGAAAATATTTGTTGTTAGTGTTTGCTGAACTCTCTCAAGGTTGTCAAAAAGTGCAATAATGTATTATCATTACTAATAAAATATTTATAAAATCAGAACATGAAACGTTTTAGACACATTAAAAATATATTAGGTTGAATCATAAATAATTTCTATTTTTATTTACACGACATGCAGACTATTGTCCTCATCTTTGTTGTTGTTATCACAATATTTAGGCTGTTGTGCCTAACAGGGAATTCTAGTTAATTAAAACATTGATTAGTGAATTTGGTGATATAGTAATTGGGTTTCTACTACAGACCATTCATTCTCCCTTTTATATAAACAGCAGTGAAACAAAATTTCCAATGTCTCTTGGGTATGTCCATTTTCTTTTTTTAGTCCAGAAGTAAGTTAGGGCAAGAAAAGATACAAATGGTTAAAATAGTCAAGCTCAAGTCAGTTTTCCACTGAGTTGGAATGACCAAATTACTTAATGAACTGGGCTGCAAAACATGTCTGAACGCTCTGCTTTGGAAAGTGGTAAGAGAAAGCTTCTGTCCTTTCCAGAAGTGAATTCATAAAGTTGTGCAGATGACCAAAACCTTTCTGGTTCCTTTATTACTAGCATCATGGGAAAATGTATTTATTTTTTTAGTCTTTATTATTATTTTATTTATTTTTCCCCACATATCTCTAGGCATGGACAGTGGAATGAGAACAGTCTACCCCCTAGATTAAATAAAGAGTTCAGTTTGGAATCCCTGTAGGTTATGCAGATTGGTACACACCTGATGAAGGCTGGAGGGCACAATGGCTGAAACATTGTGATAACAGCAACAAAAATGAGGACAATAGTCCAAATGAAAATATGGTAAATAACAATTAGTTTAATATTCCACCAGATAGAACTGCATTCTTGGACACCCAAAAAGACCATTATTCTGAAACCCAGACATTCCTATTCTTTTATTGTTTTCTCTCCTTAATAATGCTTTTCTTTTTCACATATTCTTTCTCACTCAGTAACCCTTTGTGTCATAGTGGCTTTATTGGCTTGCTTGGGGTGAAATGATTAAAAAAAAGTTTTTCTACAGTTTGCTCCTCATTATCTCAAGAAACTTACTTCATTGTAGGACAAAATATTATCATCTAATGGGACATTTGGGGAAAGAAGAACATTTCATATGACCCCTGAAAAATAGCATACCACCATTTAAAAATGGTGGTGATGTTATCATAATTCATCATCATTGTTTTTTATGCTAATATTATGGGTGCATTACATATCGTCAAAGGAATATTGGATATGTATTGTGAATATTGAGAAAAACATACTTCTATCTGTGAAATTTCAAGAGGTTGAACTTTTCAACAAGATAACAATCTCATGTAGACTGCAGTGAAAA